>AJFK01000171.1:0-125747 GCA_000467715.1 Hysterium pulicare CBS 123377 | reverse complement strand
GTGATATGCGAAAGAATGGTCTTGTGGAATTCATAGCTGTTGTTGTGGTATGATGGATCGGATACCTAGGTAGCAGAAGCCCCAAAGACGGGTGGAACTGCACGCTAGACCAAAAAGAGCAAAGCATGTTTCAAGGACCACTGAACTCTCGCAACACCTACTTTGTCCTACAACCCTACATGCATCATCTTTCCAACGGAGAAATATCGCTTTATCTTCTCCTTCATCCTGTATTACGGGAATTCTCGCAAACAATGACCAGTAGGTAACCTCGTGCGGCATCGCGTGAGCGCTGCGGGGCTTCTCAGTTCGCCGTCGGACACCCTCAAATTTGAAAAGTTTCACCCTGTAGCCTCCTCCTTGAATCAATCGACGAAACCATGTTTCCACCAACGAAACATCTTCCCGACAGCCAGGATCACGAACAGATCGAAAACCACTCCGAGAGCGGGGCGCATCCATCGGAGAATTGTCCTACATGCGTTTACGCGATCCTTGGAATGTCATTTATTTACAACACTTCGAACGCATGAAGCCCGCTTGACATGGCTACGTATCATTGGAGGATTAGGAGCCCTTCCCTATAGGCGACGGGCGTTTCTCCCCTAATGACGCTACAATCGAATCTCCACCTTGCGGTCGTCGCGGTCATTGGAGGACCTGTTTTGCATCTCCCGTGTGAGGTGTCTAGGCAAGCAATTTTCCAGCAGCATCAAGCCTCAAAGCCCAGATCACAAGCCATGTGGACAAGGTATTCCAACAGCGGGTGTCCTGTCAATCATATTCAATGATATATAACAGGCATCTCTCAAGGTCCCGTAACTATTTCTGAATCCAACCACCTACTTCAATTCAAGTTGTCAAGTTCCAAAGTAGCGGGTTCTGCTTCTTTCCTTTCGCTTTGCATCATTTCCTGTGGCTCTCTTAGAGTACACCCGTCATTCATTCGTTCGAACATCTGCAAGCAATACCAAAATGATTGTCCCTTCCCTTCTCCTAGGCCTCGCAGCCTTAGCAACAGCGCTTCCCGCGCCCGAACCTACCGCGGCCGCCAAACTACAGGACAGAGCAACAACCTGTACCTTCACCAATGCTGCCTCCGCCAGCAAGTCCAAGACTTCGTGCGCCACTATTGTCCTAAGCAACGTCGCTGTACCATCGGGTACAACTCTTGACCTGACGAAGTTGAATACTGGAACTACGGTAAACCCCCTCTCAACAGCCTAAGGCCAGCCATCACGTCGTACAAACATACTCACAAATTATACATAGGTCATCTTCGAAGGCACAACCACCTTCGGCTATAAAGAATGGTCTGGCCCCCTCATCAGCGTTTCCGGCACCTCCATAACCGTCAAGGGCGCCTCCGGCCACGTAATCGACGGCAACGGGGCCGCATGGTGGGACGGTGAAGGCTCCAACGGCGGCAAAACAAAGCCCAAATTCTTCGCCGCACACAGTCTCACAAACAGCAAGATCCTCAGCCTCAATGTCAAGAACACCCCAGTCCAGGGTTTCAGCATCAATAGCGCTACGAACCTGGTGCTCGACAGCATCACGATCGATAACTCGGCCGGCGACACGAACTCCCTAGGCCATAACACCGATGCCTTCGACGTCGGCTCATCAACCGGTGTCACCATCTCCAATGCGAACGTCCAGAACCAGGACGACTGTCTAGCCATCAACTCCGGCACCGACATCACCTTCACGGGAGGTACCTGCTCCGGCGGGCACGGTCTCAGCATCGGCTCCGTCGGCGGTCGCACCGACAACACAGTCGAAAACATCCTCATCTCCAGCTCCACCATCAAAAACTCGCAAAACGGCGTGCGCATCAAGACCGTCTACGACGCCACTGGCACCGTGAAGAACGTCACGTACAAAGACATCACGCTGTCGGGAATCACCAAGTACGGTATCGTGATCGAGCAGGATTATGAGAATGGCTCTCCAACGGGCACGCCGACGACGGGCGTGCCGATTACGGACTTGACGGTGAGTGGGGTTACGGGAAGTGTGGCGTCTAGTGCGACGGATGTGTATATTCTTTGTGGGAAGGGTAGTTGTTCGGATTGGACTTGGTCGGGTGTTAAGGTTACGGGGGGCAAGACGAGCTCCAAGTGTGAGAATGTGCCTAGTGGGGCTTCTTGCTGAGCCTTTTCTGATACTTGGCTGGAACCTTTTTTATTCCAGTTGCAAGGATTCTGCGGGAGATTGGAGAAAAGCTCGTTGGTGTGATTTTGAAGATTGCTGGCCATGTCATTCTCTTGTTTGTTCCTTTTGGACCTGTAAATATCTTATTCTTGTGCATCCTTATTCATTCACTTCAATTATCCGCCAATCAAAGGCTGGTTCTCATATCAGAAAAGTTTTTCGGGTATTGGGAAGAAACTACGTTGATCTAATAGCCCAAAAAATAATGCCGTACACCACAACCCCAAAAATGCTCACTCCATCAACGGCTTCCTCCTCTCCATCATCGTCCTGAACCCCATGCATCCAACAAATAACGGCGCGCTAGAGACCAAAATCATCAGTAACAAGTTCAAGCAAAAGTCATGAGAAGGGAGGCAATAAATGCGCAAAGGGCTTTCGATAAGAATAAGAATAAAGAATGAGGTCGAAGATGGGCCTGGTGTTCACGGATAATCATAAAGCTCACATCAATAACACCAATATAGCAAGCATCATTAAAAACACCCCCCACCCCTTTATCGTCGTAGAAGTGAGGACGTGGGTCAAAAGAGACGGCACCCCGCAACAGCTCGCTCGGTTGTAGAGCACTTTATTAGCATTAGCAGCGACTTGGAAGACGCTCCCGTTGAAGTTTCCGAAGTTGTAGTAGTCCACGAGCAGGAAGTTGGGTGGTCTGCCCCACATCGCGGTACACTCCTCCACACTTCGCCCTAGGCTCGCGGGCCCGGATGCGGCGTTGGTCTGATGAAGAAGCGTACGCGCTGGTACGAGAATGGGCGAGGATGTGAGATTAATCGGGGAGTCAAAAGGAACTTCTATAGCGATATTGAGATTGTGGTTGATCATGTACATTGTGTCCTCGAGTACATGGCGAGATTGGTTCGAAGGTCGGTCGGCAGTACATGGGAATGTTGGGTCCGTAGGTGAGAACTTGGTTTGCCATTGGTAGGCGAACTGGGAGAGGAGCCAAGGGATTTCGGTTTGATTAGCTTCGTAGTCTAGCGTGACGACTACGCGGGTGTTGTTGAGGATCATTTCTGAGAGGGTGGGCCATTCGTTGAGGCTCATGATGGGCTTCGGCGGTGTGTAGATGTATGGCAGGATTCCGGAGTTTTGGAAGGGGGCGACGTAGGCCGAAGGTGAAACGTGAGGGTGCTCATCATTGACCATCATTATGGTTATCACTTCGAAACGATGGGTCGAGAGCCAGCCGGCCACGGTCTTGAGGTAGGCTTCAAGGGTACCAACTTCGAGGAGGTCACAGGATGAGTGACAGAGCACCATCGGGGACGTGGCGTTGGGCTTATGAGTTTCGAATTGTACTTTGGATTGTGTCAGTAATGGAGGTCAAGCAGGAAGAGTGCATGTAAGCATACGTCCTCGGATTCCATCGTTCAACTGAGTGAGAACGGGTAGGTTCTGGTTGCTAGCTAGGTTATTGGGTCTCACAAATGGACTGTTGTGAGCTACAACCATCGAAACATTGCTGTATCGGCGGTCGCAGAGCTCGACGTGTCCATTGCAGGGTTGTGTGTTCTTAGTAGGTCTTGAGGGTGAGTTTATTTCGGTGGCATCGTTCAAGAGCGTGGGGGTTAGCGAGGGGGATCCAGTTAGCCCTATAAGCGACTTGGTGGCGGTAGCTATTAAAACGGAGGTTTCATTAGATCCACCGAAGGAGGAAGTGAATGCTGCTATGCCATGTGCAGATTCCCATAGGTCTGTTGCGTCGGGTTCTGGGGATGGTAACATCAGAGCACTGGGAACTGCGACTGTTTGTAGGGTGATTGCGGTGCCTGGTGCATACTGTCCAATGGTAAAGTATAGTAACGGGAATAAGAAGTAAACGAACGACAACATTTCGGCAGCAACGTGTTGTTGTAGTGAATGAATACTTGAAACAGGATGCCTACCATGAATAGAATGAGAGATGAAAGTTAAGAACTTCTCGAGCAATCTACTTTGAACATTGCGGAAAGAACGAGTAACGAATCTGGAATGAAGATGCGGTCGTGCACATGGGGTGTCATAACTCGTCGTTTTCGGAGGGTCTGCGCCTGCCAGTTTCTTGACCACCAGCCTACAAAGCTGATTTACACTTTGGACAAGGCTCGGAAGTAAGTTGCCATCGTTGCGGTTATTAAGAAAGTGAAATTTGCAGTAGGTACTCTCCAGACGTATACAGACCACCAATATTGACACCTGCTGTGGTGGAAGGTACTACACTGTCAATCGCGGAACAAGTAAGGCACCCGCAATCTCTCCGGTTCCCACTTCTGGACTTCGAACCGACTCGATGGAATCAAATCCGCGTCACAATTGGGGTCAATAGGATGGTTGAGACAGGACTGCGTTTCGGTTTCTACAAACATTGAACGTGGCCCCAAACTGTAGGCCTTCGGGGATCACGGACGGAGTGTAAGGATTGGCCCCCGAATGCACATGGGAGGTTGATAAGCTGTTGATGGAAGGATTTTGGGTTGTTCGTATCCGTATCGATCAAAGCAGCGGTGCGTGCCTCGTTGCCTTGAAGAGTGATGCAATGAAGGATTCTGCAGCTGAGGAGATAGCTAAATTTAGCGCGTTAACCCTCATGCGGCTAGGGCGATTCCTCCAATACTTGCCACAACGTAGTTCAAGTTTGACCTCTCATCCACATCATGCTGGCGACTGTCAACATCCTCAATCACTGGACTTGTGACTTGTCTTATCCCTTCAAGCTTGGATGCTCTGCACCTATGCTTCCCTCGGTTGTTTTCCCGAACAGGCGATGGAACCTTACATACACAGCCTCGGCAGCAGCAATTTAGGATATTGTTTTAATCTGTCCTGCAGCTGACGGGAAGGACTCACCCAGAATACGGGAGACGAGTTCAGGAATGGGCATTTTTCAACGCGCATTATCAACCCGTAGGAAGTTCCCTTGCTATCTCTAACTGCTCGGCGATCACCTTGACATCCTTTCAGGTAGTGAGCTTCACAACCATGACACGACGTCTTGAAGGCCTTGCCCGGTGTCGATACACGAATGAAACAAGCATTGCCGCGATATGCATACTACCGCCCTTTTTCTCTCCGCTTTTGTAACGTCAATTTGGCTTAGGCACCGGCATGATCCTTCGACACGCCATCACTACAACATGAGTACTTCCTTAGATCGCCGGCTAGGTACAAGATCAATAATTCATCCTTTCAAAGGCCACTATGGAAGGTCAATTCCCAGCTTTAAATGAGCATCACAAGCCATGAGCGGGGATTCGTCCTATATTTGGAGGTATGAACTTACGCAAACCTACACTGAGGAAGCCATCCCATGAAGAACCAATATCAGAATCCTTAATCCCTAGAGTCGCCCCAAATGGCTATCGATTACTATTGGATTTCATTGTGCTATCGAACATCGATCCAAAGTTCGAATGTCTGCCTCGCAGACCATGGCCGTCAAGAGGCAGACTACAAAGCAAGAGCCAGGGGATTCTGAAACCTCTTCCATACAGTCTTCATCCTCTCAGCTTCTCTCAACACCGAGTTCGACTTCGGCTTCGAGTCATCCATAGATCAAAATGCGGATTTCCACTATTATGCCCGTATTCTTAGGCAACATCGCCAGGCTCGTATCCGGCGATGCCTTCATCGTGAACGTGCGCAGAAACAACCTCCTGAAGATATGTTTATAAGTCTCTGATTTCCAACAGCAAAAGTCAAGCCCCAACGGACCAACATTCCAAGGCTGTTTCGTAGATGGACACGACTGGTGGTTCTGCAGCAGGTGGATCCAGTCCGACTGGACAGCGTGAGAATACCCAAACAACTTCGACAACCAACCATCCACTGACGGGATCAACAGCTACAACGAATACGTCCAAGTGGTATGTATTTCCATCTCCTCGTGCTCGCTGAAGAAGCCCACCCCCTCGCCCGCACCGCGAATTCCAATTCCCCTTCTTACTTGAAGAACTTTCGTCCCCTTCGCTTCCATAAAGAAGTCCCACCTCCCTTGCTTACATAAGGAACTACCTTCCGAAGATTTGAAGAGATGCTAATATATCATTAGGGATGCGGTTATGGGTTTCAAATACATGAGAATTGGTTTGTCAACGTCTCAGCAACAAACGGATGGTAAGTACCCGTTACTCTCAATTCCCCTGAACCTCACAATGCCGTCGCTCGCCCGCTACAACTTTTCTGACAATGATGCTAATCTGTATATGTAGCTTCAAAAGCCACGGGCACCTCGAGTGGAACGACGAGCGGGACAACCGAGCCGACTACGAGGCCCAGTTGGTAAGTGATCGCTTGCCAGATTTTTAGAAGAAGATATTGACCTTTGCATAGACCATCGATCATCCCAACTGTTAGGTTGACCTGCGAGTGGGGAAGATAAGTCATGGTGGAGGGATGAGGCATCAGTGGAATTGGGTAGCGTCACGGAAATAAATGCTCAAATGTATGGGTCACGTCTTCAGGGGGTTTATACGATGGATCTGAATCCTCATACTGTCATTACTATTACGTTTCATTAGGTCCATACGTTCCTTAGCTTTCCTATGTGTAGTCTTTCCCTTATTTACTTTAAATGTTCGCCGTTTTGTGAACGCTGTGCCCCATTCATACCATTACGTCATCCACCTTTCAAAACACAGCTTCAAAGATCCCCTCTAATCAAACACCCTCTTAACACCCACCTTCACACAACTCGGATTCTGCGGCTCCGCTTCCCCCAACCCCCAAGCCAGCGCCTGATACTGATATCCCTCGAAATACGTCGCAAGCATACCACCGATAATAAGCCTTATACCCCCCCCACCTTCCACAGGCACCTTCCTATCATCCACATACGCCTGAATACTCAAGAACCCGCGCGGATCAAAAGCCACAACGGTCGCCTGATTCTGGCCCGGCTGGAAAAGTGGCAGCGCAACGTTCGACGCCGGGTTCACGTACAATCCCATAGCCTCGGATTCTTGGAAGTTGGAACCGACGAGGAGGTAGGTCAGGTAGCCGTTTGTTCCCACGGTTGCGTTGTTGACGGCTGCGTCCGAGAAGTTGAAGCGGAAGCTGGTCGGGGGGGTGCCTTGGGGTTGCGGTTGTGAGACTGAGATGGATTTGCTGAGGCAGGCACTTTCGATTCCCGCGCCTGTGTGGCAGGCTGAGAGGGTGGAGCCGTTGATTGTGGTGTTGGTGAAGAGGAGGAGGAGGGTGAAGGGGGCGGTTTGGTTTGGGAATTGGGCGGTGGTGAGGTTGGCGAGGGTGAGGAAGGTGGAGAGGAAGGAGAGGGTGGCGAATCCCATGGTTGTTGTCGGTTTGGTGATTCAGGTAGCGACCGTATGGGTTGGAAGGAGTTTAGGTATTTGTACAGTATAATGTATTTTCAAGATGAAATCTTTACCGGTAGTAGGTTTGTGGAGGGCGCAGGAAAAGCGGCGACGACTCAGTTATGAGAAGAATATCTACGAAGTTGCACATCTCCATGGAAAATCTCCACAACTACCTACCTGAATCCTGTGTAACCGCCTCGAAATCGTGGGGTTGCACTTGTCACGAGGCCACTGCACATCACGAACTTTGTGCGAGGTTATGACGTCCCACAGGTGACGGCACGGCAGATTTATATTGATCGATGTCGTATCCAAGCTGCATCACACTTTATCGATGCCCGAAGCAGATGCAGTGACGAAGTGACCCCGCTTATTTTGTACGTAGTTCAACGTAGTTCCCGAGCTTTATGACAAACGCTTACCCTATGGCTTTCTGCACCTTTATGGGGTTTGAGAGGTGGAAGATGTTTGAGGCGAGTACTCCAAAGATACGAGAAATTGATAAAGATGATAAAGCTATCACCTGGAACGAATTACTAAACGATGCCACAGGATTCGGATTTCGTCGGCTTGCCACTTCGCTCAATACTAATCACAACCTCAATACCAAAGCTAAGATATTTGGAGGTCATATCGCTCTATACTGTGTGAATCTTGTTCGAAGGCGACCTTGGTAGTTCTTCAAACGTCACGTGACTCTCTAGAACAAACTTGAAAACAGGTGAGTAAAGCGCATATATAGTAAGAAAAAGCATCGCCAGCTTATATGTTCTCCTTTTTGAAACCATGTAAAGCTGCAACTAAGAACATAACACCCTCACACAGAGCAGCCACGGTTGAGATGGACAATTCACCGGCTAACCCGATTCAGGTACTATGTTTCACCCTCCTTAGATCTCACATATCAAGATAATCTCCAGCTTACACGTGCTTGAATCCTAGAACTAGTTTGTCGCCAATGGGACCAGCAGTAAAGCCTTCAGCCTGTTCAATTCCCTCTGCATCGACAACATGCGTTGTGAAGTTAGTGTAGAGGCCTGCAATGGCATATTTCATGGCTGTGGAAACAATCAGTATAAGCTCCAGTACAAAAGCCCTAAGAGCGAATCTTCACTTACAATGAATAGCAAAGTTACTACCAATGCACATCCTCCCACCACTGCCCCATGCCCAGAAGAAATGCCTCATCTCTTTCAGCTTTTCCGGCGTGGCGTTCAGCCACCTCTCCGGCTGCCATTCCTCCGGGTGCGGAAATACCTTGGGGTCACGATGAAGGCTGTATGCAAGACTTGATACACGCACGCCACCGGGGATGTTATCGAATCCCGCCAGTGAACAGCCCTCGGGTGGAGTTTGGCGAGGCTGAGGGCCTGGCACCGCAACCCAAAGTCGGAGTGTTTCTTGAAGAATGGCATCGAGAAGAGTCAGTCGGTCAACGGAGATCGGGTCAGGTAGAGATAAGCTGGAGAGGTCTCCCTTAGGAGGTGGATACGTTAAGGGTGGGTCGAGGGTGAGGAGTTCGGTACGAAGAGCTGCTTGTAGTTCCGGGCGACGAGACATCTCGTAGTAGACATATGTAAGGGTATCGCCTGAGGTTTCGTGCGCGGCAGCATTGTGGTCATACATATCAGATGCGATGTCAAGACGATGAGGATAGATCTGACCAGGTGTCGCATTTTTCCATCGGGGTCCATCCACCTTTTGGAACTGCGCACGCTCGGTCGCAAAGATGGCAGGGTAATTCCCTGGATCTGTTGACGCGATGTTCGGGTTGGAAGAAAGAAGCTTCTCAGCTTTGTCACAGATATCGATCTGCCAGTCCTCGAGTGCTTGTGTGGACTCGTCGATCCATTTTGGCACAATGCGTAGTCCGAGGTTCTCGGTAAAGGCAGCAAATCGAGGGTGTTCGGTCAGCCAAAATAGCCACGGTCGGCGGCCGAAGAAGTTTTCAAGATACCAGTTGCGCTTTGCTTCGTCTTGGAGGAAGTTACTGCCGAGCGAGAGTCCGAACTGAAAGGCCATGAAAGAGTCCATAGCGTAAGCGTAGTCCATGCGGTGAACATCAATCGGCGTGGCTGTATCGGATGATCGTTGGAAGATGGGCAGAAGCCGTTCGAAAAGTATGGCTTTCGTTGTCTCTTTCACAGTAGGTGATGCAAGAACCACAGATTTGGAATAGATGTTTGAAAGCATGCGTTTGCGTTGAGAATGCACGGTTTTGTCGATCATGGAAAATGAGTTGGGAGTTCTTTGCGATCCAGTCAGCAGCGTCTAGCGAGACGAAGGAGAAGAAAATACCCATAGTTCGTGAAGCGGTTTTCGTAGAAGTTCGTCTTTGGAAAACCGCCTGTATATATCGTCTTCAGCCCGCCCTCGTAGCAGTTCAGGCTAAGCTCATTGGGACCCAGACGAACAATCGGGCCATATGTCTTATGCAGCTCATACAGTGTGCGATTCTCGCGGTTGGCATATCTGATATAGTTGATCCATAATGAAGATACACGGGCGGTCCAGTTTGCAGCTGGTATTTTTGCTAGAGGCGAAAGAAAGGCAGGATGGACGATATACTTGTAGAAAGCTAGCAAAACAAGTGCACAAGCAGCCACAATGGGAAGGCTTAGAACAACCATACTGGCAAAACACGTAAGACAGAATCCGTAGAGACAATACGTTGCGCAAAAGAGTCCCCGAGCATGCAGATTTATTCTAATGGCACAGCTACGCTATCGTATCGTCGCCAGGGAGGATCCATCTGCCGGAACATGCATGCCTGACAGGCATAGCATTGTAGGGCACGAGCTAGCAGATGGCAAGACTGCTTGACGCAAAAGAAATACAAGTGGAGTGAAGATGCGAACGGATGCGAACGAAGGGCTGGACGCTCGCTGGCTCTCGGGGAATTAGGATCTGTGATCCTAATCGGGCCTAGTTCGCCATCATCGATATGCCGTGCTGAGGTCACCCCGGATTTCCAGCGACTGCAGCATCGATCCGACTACCTTTCACCTATCAGCACAAGACTCGAGTCCGATACCATGGGGGAGAGGCTACTTGTACTCTTGCCATGCTGCTCTTCGAGCGTCGCTCCTTTACACCTCCGCTCTCCTCTTCATCATCGTTCTTTGTTAACGCTTGTCGATAATTGAGCCACTCCATCAATCGCAATGGCTACCGAGACCAAACCCGACTTCGGTGTCGTGGAGCAGGGCGGTAGCGGCAGCGGACTCGACGTGGATGCTAGAAAGCTTGAGGAAATGGGCTATTCTCAGGATATGACCCGCAAGTTTTCTGTTTGGTCTGTTCTTGGAATCGGCTTCTCCCTTACCAATTCCTGGTGGGCAGTATCTGTTGCATTGATTACCGGCATCAACTCTGGAGGTCCTGTACTTCTCATCTACGGCACCATTCTTCTATTCGTTATCTCCCTTGGTGTTGCATCCTCTCTATCCGAGCTTGCAAGCGCCTTGCCCAACGCTGCCGGTCAGTCTTTCTGGGCGCGAGAGCTAGCTCCCAAGAAATACTCGAATGCGCTGTCTTACTTAGCTGGATGGTTTGCCTGGGCTGGATCTTTATTCGCATGCGCCAGTGTTGCCCTCACTGTTGCCTATGCGCTTGTGGCATGCTATAGCCTTTCACACCCGTCATTGTACGTATACCAATCAGAAATCATCTCATTTCCCTGTAACTAAACATATGATAGCGAGTACAAGCCATGGCATATTTTTCTTGCCTATCAGTGCGTCAATATATTCAGCGCCATCTTCAACTGCTACGGAAAGGTCCTTCCGCGTATCGCTACTATCTCTCTGTGGACGACCTTGACTTCGTTCCTCGTGATCTTGATCGTCGTCCCAGCGAAAGTGCCTTCGGGCTCCCACCGGGACGCTAAGTTCGTTTTTAAGACGTTCATTAATGCGACCGGCTGGAAACAGAATGGCATTGCATTCATCACAGGCCTGATTAACACTAATTGGGGCTTTTCGTGTCTTGATACTGCCGTACACATGGCTGAAGAGACACCAAGGCCTGAAAGAAATATCCCTATTGCAATTATGGGTACTGTCCTTATCGGCTTTGTTACATCTTGGTTATTCATTATCAGCATGATGTTCAGTCTTATCAACCTCGACGCCGTCTCTGTTAGCCTTGCGCCTGTTCTTGAGTTATTCTACGACGCTCTTGGCAGTAAAGCAGGTGCTCTCGTTTTAGAATCTTTTGTTATAGCCACAGGAATTGGTTGTATGGTCGCCTGCCATACATGGCAATCCCGACTCTGCTGGTCCTTTTCACGCGATCGCGGACTCCCCTTCCATCGCTTCTGGTCGCAGATTCATCCGACCCTCGATGTCCCGCTATACGCACACGGACTAGGATGCGTTATCGTAGCGGCGTTAGGATGTCTATACCTTGCATCATATGCAGCCATCAACAGCATCATCACTGGATGTATCGTCCTCCCCTATATTTCTTACTCCATACCCGTGGCCTGTCTCCTTATCAAGGGTCGCTCAAATATCCGCCCAGGTCCATTTTGGCTGGGCAAGTATGGATATGTTGCCAACTTCGTCTTACTGGGATGGACTCTTTTTACGGTTATTATGTATTCTTTCCCCACGGCCATGCCCGTGGAACCTGATAGTAAGTGCTACCGTCCCAATCAGCCGTCTCGTGCTAAGACATGCTTACAACCTATGTCTTTTAGGCATGAACTACGTTTCCGCATGCTACGGAGCTATTATACTCCTTTTTACCATCGACTGGTTTGCCCGCGCTCGAAAGCAATATAGGGGACAGACTCTGGACCATGTTGGGGAAGGAGTCCACGCTACTATTGGTCTCTAGGCTTGCGATTTTGCTTTACAGATTTACTATTGATGTTTTCCATACTTTCTTGCTTTTCGGAATCGGAGGAGAATCCAGTTAGATCTTCTGTGCTATATTCTACCTTCCTTAAGAATTTAAACTATATAATATGCATAACCGGGAGAGTTTAGAGTCACCTCATTGCGGATTGCCAGGCAAAGACGGATTATATCGAAGCCATGGAGCGCGCTAAGCCATACAAGTCTCCCATCCATTCTCAATCATGACATCCATCCAATAAACTCCCTCCTCTCCATTTTCCATCCCCTCATCTATCCTTCTCCAACTCTCCTTCACAATATCAATGCAGACGTGCATCGGTTTCGGCGGCAAGATACGCAAAAAGCTCGTCAAACGATCCAAAATGAACTGTCTCATGCGTGTAATTTCTACCGTACGTAGCGATAACTCGGGCAATACGTTATCGGTGGTCGCATTGGTCATAGTTTGATCTTGAGAGAAGCCAAGCTCACTACAAGAGGCAACGAGAAGAAAAGGTTGGAAATCCCTTGTACCCGACTCCAGCGGGATCGATTTGAGGAGGCCGAGTGTCTCGAGCGTGAAACTCGTCAGCCATTCACTCTGCGTGCTATTCTCATTTCCCATCAGATTCCGCGTCGGCGATAGGGAGGAGGACAAGGGCGGTAGAGCGGGTTCGGCGATGGCTTCCGCAACAGCAGCATCCAGTAACAGATCGAATGGGAACTTTGCAATCTCCTTCTCAGCCTCCGTCTGTTCCGCTTCTAACTCTTCTGCCGCCGTTGTTGTTTTGGGCGGTAATCTTCGCTTCAGTAAGTCCGGGAATACTCTGTACAATTGCGCTAATCCCGTTCGCCGATACACCTCGGCTAGTGATAAGAGGTGCCAAACAGGTGTGTCTCTGTCACCAGGGCTGACCACATCCTTCTCATCAGGATACACGAAGCCTAATAACCTCTCTTCAAGCTGACTTGCAGAGTCGATGGCACGCTGCAAGTCTTCAATATGCGATTGAGTGGCGAATCTCCGTGAGTGCGCCAATCCCCTGGATTTCCGAATCAGCCGCCCGACTTCTTGCACGGTGATATGGGTGTCCCGTGCGACACCTGTCCAAGGATGCGGGATAACACGGGATGGGGAGAAGATTCTTTGTGTGCAAGCGGAAGAGGAGGCAGGTAATGGGTCTAGAGCGTGGTTGTCTGCGACGTAGGAAAGCAGGAGTTCCCAATAGATGAGAGCCTCCTCGAAGAAAGTGTAGTTGTTGCTTTCTCGATGCAATTGGCCTGTCAAAGCCATGTGGTCCAGAGTCTTCCTGGCAAGATTGAAGAAATGAAGACCGAGGTCTTTCGTGTCGTGCCAGCCTGAACTTCCTCCTAGCATCAATATCGCAAGCAATGAGGAGTGATCGAGGGATTCAACCGGCTGGCTTTGAAGAATGGATATCGCTTCCGTGCGAAGGGACTTTCCTATCGCTCCTAGGTGCGGGAAGTTATCTACAAGACATGCCGCTGCCATGGACTGCAGCGTGCAGTGAATCAGGCGGGAAGAGGACCAGAGCTGGGATACGGCAGCCCTGAAGGGATTCATTTGGGAGTCGTAAATGGAATAGAGCGATGCGGCTTCTTTGAAGTAGAATTCCGTTAGGATGGTCGATGTATCGTTTATGGATCGTTTGAGTGGCGGTGGTGGCACACTGGTCTGCCACGAAGTGAAGAGCTGGACTGATGGCGAAGATGACGGTATCGGGTCTCTACGTGAGATTTGACGCTGCATCGGCTCTTTGGGCTCTTGAGTTTCGCTCGTCTGCGTAACCGATTCAGGAGGTGAGAGTGGTGGCGATGCATCATTGCCGAAATCATGGAATTGAAATGGACTGCCCACCATGAACAATGGATACATGGAATCGTTTAAGTCCAAGGAAAATGGATTATCTATTGCCGAACCTGCAGTCGCAGAGTCGATGATGGATGCTTGGGACGGTGCGGGTGATCTCGACCGCCGCTTTCGACGCCCAGGGCTATGCTTTTCGTATTTGGTCGACCATTTCAAGGGTTGTATATATCCAGGACATTGGGCACCAGTACGCACGCATCTGCCACAGGCGGGCTTTGCTTCATCGCACTTCAACTGGGCTCTTAGTCAGCGTTGTCTTTTTCTGAAAATGGAGGCATCCAGAAACGAACCCGCATTCCCTTACAGCGGGCACATCCATTTCGACTTTTAGATACAGAGCGCATTGTGAATCGTATTTCCCGAGAATGAAGGATGATAGCTTGACGTCTGGAAAGGAAGTGGAGTTGCGATAAAGATGGAGTGCTGCGCGAGTCATGTATCTCTATCTCAATCACGGGATCCAATCGAGAGGGACGCTAATTGCTGGCCCCTGACCCGGATGCGCCTTTCCTAATCATGCCCAAAGATGCGAATCGGAATGAGCGACGCGTTCTCGCCGACGACCATCTTTCGTATGCGTTCAGCAACCACTATCAGGAACGATGACTAGAAATAGTCTATTCGGGAGAGACAATCATGTTTCACACTTCTGTACTTCCACTTATCCTATGCACTTACCTCTAGCCCGTCATGTTCAAAGAGCCCAAAGAAACAGGCTCAGTCACGCTCGATGTCCCTTTGTTAGGCTCTATCACGGGCTTGTGTTTTGATGGAGGTACAACTCAATATATGGGCGTGCCATATGCCACAGTTCCAGGGCGGTTTCGGAGATCTCGACCCGCCGATGTACCATGGCCGGAGAAGAAATGGGATGGCACAAAGTTGGGGTACGCCTGTTCAAGTTCCTCATCTTTCTCAGCATCGATATGAGGAACCTCCATTGACAGTTCAATTATACTAGACCATTTCCATGCCAGCCTCCTCGAGACTTCTACCCAATTCCCAACCCAGAGCGGCCATGGGTACAAAACCCCAAAACGTCCTCGACCGATTGCTTAAGCTTGAACATCTCCGTCCCATCTCCTCCGTCCTCCGGAAAGATGCCCGAAAACGGCTACCCGGTCATGGTTTTCTTCCACGGCGGTGCTTTCGTCTATGCAGCTGGTGGAGCCGCGATCTATGATGGCCGGGTTTTGTCTACGATATCAAAAGAAGATTTGAATATACCGACCATTATCATCAGCGTCAATTTCCGTCTCGGTGTTTTCGGATTCCTTGCCAGTGAAGAGATTCGAGAGTATAATAAAGAGTTCGGCGAGGATGGCGTCGGAAATTATGGGCTTTGGGATCAAGTCGAGGCGCTGAGATGGGTGCAGAAATATATCAAGGGCTTTGGTGGGGATCCTGATAGGGTGACCGTCTTTGGGCAGAGTGCTGGTGGAGGTAATTCATATCACTCCAATTCCATTAGACGAGTCAGCTAATTGTTAATCCTATTGACAGTATCAGGAAATATTCACCTCGCGCGAGGCGAGAAACTTTTCAACTCTATCATAATCTCGTCCGGGCTCATCCCGCTCTGTGGTATAATGACTGTGCCTCAATACCAATCCATCTACGAGAAAATGCTCTCAGCCCTCGACATCCCCTCGTCGCTTCCATCAAGAGAGCGTCTTCAACGTCTCATCGACGCGCCCGAAGACAAAGTCACTGCAGCCATGGTGCCTGCTCTAGTGACGCCCGTAATCACCCTTTCGCCTTGCGATGACGGCGTTCTCATTGGCGGCCCGATGCCGAAGTATTCCGAATATGCAAACTTCAAGGCGCCGGAGTGGTGTCCGCGCATTATGCTCGGGGATGTTAGGAACGAGTGCATAATTTGGAACAAGGCATATCGCAGCTACGACGCCGCGGACTTGCTCTCCATAATTCGTAACTTCCCCTTCCGCACTCCAGGTGGCGCTGAAAAGCTCATCCAGCTTTACGAATTGCGAGAGGACATGTCCCATGACGAAACTTTTTGGAAGATAGAAGAGATGGCCACGCATGGATTGTATTCTGCTGTAGATTGGATTGTTGTTCGCGCGAACCCGGAGATATATGCTTACCACTTCGACGTCCCGAGTCCGTTCGACAATGAGTGGGGCGGGCTGGCTCATCATTCTCTCGACAACGTATACATCTGGTCGCTACTCCGTCATCTCTTGCCACAACATCAACAAGAGGTCTCGGCCAATATGGCGGAAGCTTGGCTACGTTTCGCAAACGGCCAAGAGCCGTGGGAGCGTTTCGATAAGGATGGAAAGTGGGCCGTTTGGACGAATTCCGGGCTCGAGATGCGGAAAGTGGATGATGAGAAGGAGAACGAGAGGGGTTACGCAAATTGGGAGGAGATTGAGAGGTTTGGAAAGGAGAAGGGTGTGGGATTGGCATTCATTGATGACTTCTATGATCTCTGCGATGATCTGTGCATGCGGAGAAGGCAGTTGACAGATGTGAATAGCGGCATTGGAGCTTTACGGGTGGAGGGGATGGAGGCGTATGGTATCAAGCGTAAAGATCATAGAGCGGCATGGAAGAAGTGAACACACAGGCTCCCAAGTATTTTATTTGACTAGACATCATAAATACAAGGGCTGCAAAACTCAATCTTTAAATAGCTCCACTGGGAAGGAGACGAAGGAACTCGTGACATAATCAAAATCATCCAATATCTACACAACATGGATAAATGCGATCGGTTTACCTTTTCCAGTCTAATTGCTCAGCAATGTCAGAGCAGAAGTTCTTGGCTTATCATGTATGCTTTATCAGAACCATACATGGCCGCAGCCGCAGCCGTTCCTGGCGTTATTCGAAGCAGATAAACAAGTTTTACAATAATATGTGGAGCTGGAGAAGTCCTATGAAATGAAGTAATCATGTAACGATATTAGTTCTAAATGCGGGATCGATCAAATGTACCATACAAAAACGCCCATTCCCCATTCCCGAACGCCGCTTTTCTTGAATCACTCAGTATCAGGAAGCCTTAGGGACGGGATCAGGAAGCCTCGATGGCACCGGCCCGTAAACCGTATTTCCAGGCGTCAAGACTTGAACGGGACCATCGTACGGCCTGTGAGCGACTTTGCTGTTGCACTTGGTGCAGAAATGATCGGTATCTTCGAACCAGCCCAGACAGCAAGGCAGGCAGGCCAGGGGAAGACAAACGCAGCATAGTGCCACTCCCACGACCCTAATACATCATGTTAGCTTTTGTTTTCTTGGATACCGGGGAGTAGTGGCTGATAGGAAACTTCAAACTTGCATTTGCATTGATTGTGGCTCTTTCGCCACCCGCGTCTGCGTCCTGTCGTTGCAGAAGGGACAGTCTATCCATTGCGGCTCGTCGCCCAGTCGCTCCAAGGGCATGACGTAGAAGGTTTGCCCGCCTGGCGTCGCGGCCATACCGTTCTGAATCGGCTGTGGTTGTTGCGCGATCAGTTGGCCTTGTCTTAAACTTCGTGTTAACGATTCATTCATATCTTTGGGCTCATTTGATGATCTTGCAAGATGGGATGAGAATGTACCTTTCTTGAACCTGGTGGGTTGGTTCGGGTAGCGCTGGAGCGAGGTGAGCATGTTTTTCTGGCGGGATTTCGGTTTGGTGGACTGGTTGCGGCGCTTGATGGATTGCGTTCGCATCGTTCGCTGGGGCTCTTTCGTACTGGGGAGGAGGATCCATGATGATGGTTAGTGGCTTTGTTCCGTCGATGCGAAGTTTGAGTGCTCTCGAAGCTGGGTTAGTATGCGGAGGTGAGTCGAATAGTCGTCTTTCCAAAGTTCGAAGGCGTTCAGATCGTGAGTTATGATAGAATGAGGTGTTCAGATGATTTTAACACTCCTGCCAAGGGAACGCAGTTCTATTTAAAAGTTGTCGGGATGTTGTTTGCGGCGTTGCAACGCTCAGGTCCGCCTCCAATCCATTGTGGCACTGCTGGTTGTTTTGCTTCCGGGGCCCCTTGTGGTTTGAGTTAGGGGCTGCTGGGCCGATGCGGCGGGTAGGGCTGACACGGTCCCGCACGTACGACACCAGCACTGCCACTTCCTTCAATATTCTATATACTTGGCATCCTACCCGAGTACGAGATATGTCACTGGACAATCTCTGACTCTACCATTCAATATTCCCTACGTTGTAGCTTTGTCTACGTCGCGTTAAGGCCTGCTGAACGACTGAATGCGTCTCCTTCACGCTGCTACGGTGACACTCGTCAATATTTGCTGCACCGACAGAAACAGTAGCACTGAATTATCAGAGGTTATCAGTTCCATGTGTGAGTGGTATCGCATGACGGCATGTCTTCAAAGCGGTAAAAGTGATGAAGCCGGTATCCAGGACGTCACGAAAAGTATCATAAATCACCGTACTGTTTACGAGGCTACCATTTCCCCGACGCTTCAACATGAATCCTAATCCAGGTACTACTTTCTAGATCACCTTTCGGATGGCAACATGCCTTAAAGCTTTTCTCGAGTCCAAATCATCTGTATAGGTTGAGAGTAAAGAATTTGATAGGCTCCGACCCGTCCTTCGAAATATATAGCTGCGCGCTGGTTGCCCAAAATCACGAACTTGGCGGTTATTATGAGGTCTATATGCATGTCGTCTCTGCAGTCAAGCTTCTCTTCGTGTACAATGTCAACGATTTCGAGAGTATGAATTTTTCTACCCACCATTGATTCACTACCTGTCAACACTGTGAAACGACAATCTAGTAGGTGAATCATCACTGTCAATCGTTTCTTCCCTGGCGCGAAAGGGTCCGGATCTCTTTAAATCGGTTCTCGATATGCTTTGCTATTTACTCACACTTGATTGACCAACTACGAATACTGCAGTCCGCACCAGTGCCGTTCAGGATTTACTTCCACTTCAGATACTGGCACCCCACAAACAACCAGTGCACGAGACTCACACAAACTCCAACAAACAATGCCACTGCCCACCCGCGATGAATTCCTCACTTCCGGGATCCAAGTATATAATCCTCCCAATCCCAACACCACTATCACTTGCGGCATTTGCTTAGAAGACCACACACCATCAACCGCACAAACCCTTATCCGAACCAAAACCTGCAAACACATCTTCGATTCCACCTGCCTCATAGCCTGGATGCAAGTCTCCAACACCTGTCCCATGTGTCGGACCCAACTACACTGCAGCATATCTACAGCTACCGACGTTCAGAATGCTCAGGACTTTGCTAGATGGGCGCGAGGACTTGGGGAGGGGTTGGATGAGACGGCGGTGGCTTGGCAGGAACTAGCGCAGCGGTACAGGGATAATATCGCAGAGGCCAGAGAGAGGATGAGGAGGCTTGAGGTGGTGCATAGAGAGCGGCTGGGAGAGAATGAGAGGGTGCATAGGGAGCGGATGGAGGAGATCCAGGGGATGCATCAGGAGGCGATGGAGAGGATTAGGAAGTTTGGGAAGGGGGGTGAGTGAGAAGAGAGGCAGGGTGATGGTTTTAAGGTGCGTTCCGATTTACAAGAACATAGGAGCTTGCCATGCCCATCGCAACTGGCGCTCTTTCTGGTTCAGATATAGGCGTCATAACAGTTTACATCTAATGAATAGCCTCCGACAACTCTACTGCTTTTTGACGATGTGACATGTGTCATCGGCGCCGAATTTCCCGAAGCCTGGTTCAAGAGTCAATGTCCACCTGACGTATCCAGGAGATAAGAACCTAATTTTCTACGCATCTGCACGCCAAATTGAAGCACTTCGTGTCAGTATTCAATCCTTGGAGGCCTTATGCAATATCAACACCGAGAAACTTGCTGACTAAGGCCAATTTTATATGAGTAGTAGAATCAAGATCTTCACTACGGCTATAAAGTACTAGTCCGAACATCCTGCCTTGATTAACCCGCACCAAAGGCCCACCGGCCCGCTGGCCTATGTCAAACACTGACATCGACGTTATTGGGCCATGAAACTGAACTCTGGATCGACAACGTAACGACTGCTATGTGCGTGCCAACGCTTCTTTGTTAGAAAAGGCCTTAGCCCACAAACACTCCGAACGTCCTCATTTAATCGACCATGACATTGCCGGGCAGCTGGGTCAACCCTGCGAGAAAAAGAATGGTTAGCCGAAGAAACACGAGTCGAGAAGAAAAAGGTTGTGACTTACAGCCATCGAGATTCTCCTTAACCATATCCTGAACGACACATTTGTTCTGATCAGCGATACTCTGGGTCTTGAGCGTCGAAGCGGTAACGTAGGAATGAGAATCCATAGCCTTTTGAAGGGAGTTATCCTTCCAGCCGAAGAGGTAATCCGCATGGGTGGAATAGCCAGTCTTATCGCCACTGGACCAGACGAAGGGCTGGCTACCATCCTCGGGCCAATCTGCCTTATTGTTGAAGGCCCTGGTATCCCAGAGGGTCTCGAGCAGGATCTGGGGCAGTTTGACGGGATGCGTAGAGGGGCATGGGCCGCCAGACTCGAAGGTACCGCTCTCCGGGTACGCGACGTGGTCTTGATGGTTGGGGGAATCCAAGTTCTTCCCATCCCAGCAAGTCGGGAAACGATGGTTCGCCATGATACCGATGGGGCACGGCTTTGTGGGGAACTCGAGGCTCTCTGGGGCTCGGGTGCTCTGGTCTTGCATGCAGGTATAGGTCAACTGTCGGAAATTTCTGGCCTCATCGCGGGTCCGGTAGTTAACGTTGCCGACTAGCATGCGGAAGCCAGGCTTGAAAGCAGTAACACTTGACTTTTGTGCCGTATCGAAGAGGGCATCGGTCATGTAGTAAACGACCATGCCGCCCTGAGTACCCTCCATACCTGACTGGGGGACTTGCGGGACCCTCTTGAAAGTGCCGTTCCTGGCACGGAAGAAGAGCACGGCGGTCCAGTAATTGGAGAAGTCTTCGGAGAATTGGCAACTCGTGCAAGTGGAAAGCTTGGGGAGGTCATGTGTGGCTGGGTCCATGGACACGTTGAAGGAATTCTGCAAGCTGTTAGAACAGAGGTTCATCTGGCGTTACAAGAACTTGGAATGGGAAGATATACGCCTCCGATGATTTGATGAAGATGGGGAGACGGGTTCAAGCCAGGGTTGACCAAGGGATCCAGACGCTGGATCGACGAACGGGCGCAGCCGAATCGAAGCAGTGCGCTGGCAGGCGCGAACAGCCCTAAGGCGGCGACGAAGGTATTCCAGTTCATTTCGAAGTTATCGAGCAGAAGATGGCGGCAACGATGGAGGAGAATAGGATGTGAAGGGAGACAGGCGGTAGTTATGACCTAGCCACGATGATGGCTCGCCGTGAACAGCTGCCGTCTCTCACACACACTGATAACAAAAGACATATCGTTCATTAATATAGCAGCACATTTCGAAAACCGACCCAGGTTGGCTTTGATTACGGTTGATATTGACGATGGTCAATAGCACAAGGCTTCCATGCGACAATAGGGATCATCACAGCTAGACACGCCGCACAGCTACGGTAACCTACATACAGTTCTGTTAGCTGGTATTTTATAAAGTATCAACGCACCAACGTTCGGTGTCTCATCTTCGTTATAATAACTCAGCCTGGCCATCAACCACGCCTCGTCAAGCAACTCGCTGCCTTACCCAAGCTGTATGAAATAACGCCAAGGGTTTTGTCTACAACGTCGGCAGATGATAAGCGCCCTCGCCGTGTGCCAGTGCCGATCCAGAATGTAAGTGCCGAGTGGAGGACGATTGGAAAAGTCGAGGGTTTAATCTGTATACACGTCCAACTGTGGTGGCCTGCTAATATACTGGTTTTAAAAGGTGGGCCGTGCTCTCCAACCCCGCTCTTCCAAGCTTCTTCTCCACACGGGAGATCTCCATTCTCCAACTCTCAGCACTCCCCCAGTCCTCCCCAAAGCCGCCTGTTATCCACTGACGTCTAGCATCAATTCTCATTTAATCAGAAAACATGCTTCTGATTGATGCTGACGTTGCCTAATATCAGCAGCAAATTAGTATATCCGGGTCCGATGTCGTCGAACTTATTTATTCCTGAAAGACCTACACGGTGCCCGTCATGAATCTGGTTCTGGTTCTCTTCCACGCTTGAAATCGCTTTAGTGTGCCTCTCTCCTACCCTCACAATGAAGCTTTCACTCGGCCTGATCGCTCTCTGGCTCTCCATGGCTCTTGGTCAAACCGTAACGCCCTGCCCTGCATCCCTCGCAGCATCCGACGATTGTGCGGCCGTCATCGATGCCAACGCCTGCTACAACGAAAACCGCTTCAATGCGAGGACGCTAACCTGTATTGACGGGACAAATGATGCGGATAGGAAAAGAAAGGCGCGACATCCACATTCCTGCAGGCGAGCCTTCTAGAGACGGAATGGTCCTGCTAACTAGCTGGCGTAGGCGTGCAAGTGCTGCGGCTGTGTCGGCGCCCAAATGTGCACCTGGGTCAGTTCTAGTAAATACTGTTAGAAGCAGCAGCGACCTCCTCGGAATCACGACTGCTCGAACAGTAGCAGAGAAACCAGCGGCGACCTTATCAACTCGAAAGGGGAAAGGAGAGCGGGAAATGCGCTTGCTAAGGCTCTAGCTTCTAGTTTGGGTGAACTCAAGTTTATCGAACATTTTTGATATTCGAGGGGTCGGAGGGTTTTTGGCACGGTAAATTTGTATATACGAATGCTTGTCAAGATACATGTACCTGTACACAAGCGCTAGAGGCCGCAGTGGCCGTCGAATCGAACGAGTTTAAGAGTGTATGGGCGATAATCAAGAATGTCTAGACCTAGGAGTGCTAAACCCTTTATGGTACCTATTATTAACCCAGAGACTTCCTAGTTTGCAACATTCCTTGCTTTAGGCAGCAATATGTAAGTCCTTTCAGAGAAGCAATAAATCTGGTTAATACTAATCTAGATCATTTATACTCTAGATTTCCATTATCTCATAGAGCTGTACAGCATATGTAAATCTACACAAACCTGAATCCATCTTTTAGTCGCGCGCTCGTTAAATTGATGGCAAACTCGAGTATGAATATATCTCGCTACTATTTACATAAGTCTTGTCAGTATTCATGAATCTGTGTATAAGAATATGGCCTTGAAGCCCTTTTCGCGCACTAAGTGAGCCTTTCATATTGTCCCTACAGAAGTCATATGATTGGTCTGGATGTTTCAAGCTTCACCGGTCGTGCACCTTCGGCTCCGCCAATACCAAAGGAAAGCCTTGCCAGCACACACAAAAATACCCCGTCCAAAACCTTTCACATGTCTCAATCATTGCACGTTTTTCGCCTCTTGAACGATCATAAGATTGCACGCTGGAGATTGGAAAGATGGAAGCCGTTGGTGCTGGAGCGAGTGTACTTACGCTTGTCACCGTTGCGTTAGGCTCAACGAAGTTCATCTACGAGCTCTTCCAAGATGTCAGAAACGCGCCGGAACACATTCAGCGACTCATTGAGTCAAGCCGAAGTTTACACTCTCTTCTTAACGAGCTGAAGAATCTCCGAGCCCTTGCGGCGCCAGCGGATGGAATAAATCTCTCACCCATCAAGTCCGTCATCAAGAAATGTCAGGACGACGTTTCGGGCTTCGAGGTCCAGCTCCAAAAATGGTCAGCGCAACTTGGCAAGCATCGTGGAACCCGTATCTGGAACGGAATCAAGACGACCATGTACGGAAAGGAGTTGGAGCACATGCGAACCGTTATATGTGAGCATATTTCTACCCTGACGCTTCACCTCAATCTTTTGCAATCGTAAGTCTTTCGGAAATTCCGTGACTTCTTTCCTAGCCTAATTGCCTCTCCACGCCTAGCAATAAGCTCGAAGGAATCGACCAAAGCCTTCAAGATCAAGCAGAACGAGACACAACTACGTCAAACCATTTATCCGAGCAGAGAGATTCCTTATTCGAAATAAACGGTAACCTAAGTGATCTCCAAGAAGATAATATCCTGTCCCAGGAGAACCTGAACAAGATCAGCAGCACCCTCAACTTGCTCCACCAAATGACATCCGAAATTCCTTCTTTGCTATCGGCACAATCTTAGGATACTATTAAAGTTCTCGAGAAACTCCAAGGACAGGTCAATCAACAATCGAAGAATATTAACGCATCGAGTTGTACCCCAGTCCTTCCTAGCAGCAGCGGATGCAGGAGTGAGCCCCCGCAAAGAAGCACTTCACCTTCTTCAAAAACAGAACTAACGGAGAGCATCGAACGTCTCTCTGGGCTCGTCAATGAACAAGGCTGTGTCTTATCGTGGGATCACATGCAAGACGTAGTAAATGGTATAGACACACTATTGAGATCTGCATTGAAGACAGCAAATGCTCAAAACACGAAGCTGACGCCTCGGTCATACGCCAAGCGGTCTGAACAAGTACAGCAGCCTAGTGAATTAAAACTAATAGGTGGATTGTTACTTTCATCATCAGCCCTGACGCTTAACCAAGGAGGTAAGCGTCTCGTACCAAGTTTGTGTCTAGCTAATGCAGTATATAATAACAATCTCCGCAGCAAAGCGGCATTGTCCGACGCCAAATGAGAGTGTTTCCCGAAAGGAAATGAAATCCAAAGAGTACGACATGGAAGATGGTACTCTGACGGTCCATACACAAAAACGACGGCGAATCCTACGTACAGATGCTCGAACCAGTATCGATACTGAGGATGGAACCGACGACTTCATCGTCAAGCTTAAAATCATGCCTCGCAAAAGAACGCAAAGAACCATGATAGCGGTAACCGCACACCAGGTCCGAACATCCACTTACGCCACTATGTTAATGCCAACCTTGTTTGCGAATCCCATTCTACCTGAAGGATCCCACATCTTTGAGGTAGTCAAGGCTGGGCTAGTAGACGAGCTGAGAGTGCTTCTTGAGAGCGGCAATGCGTCATTGAGAGATCATGATGGGCGCGGCACATCTCTTCTACATGCGAGTAAATTTTCTTTCAACCTGCATCTTCATAGTGTCATTTCAAGCTAATGATATCTCAGTACGCTACTTCTGGTAACCAGCCACAAATGTGTCAATTCCTCGTAAACTACGGAGCTAATGTAGAAGAATTTGAGTTTCAGCCTGATATGCCGTCCTCTCTGCCGTCGTTCGTCTCCGTAGATTCTCTCTTTCAAGGAATATGTCTTGACTATTCGCTAGAACACCTTTGGAAATGTGTCATATTTTGGAAGAGCCCAATTCCGAGGACCATCATAAAAGACTCGCATGTTACAAGCTTCTATTAGATGCTGGTGCTGATCTAACTGCATTCATTCAATCCTCGGACATGTCTGCTTTGGACTGGGTCCTCAAGTATGAAGTGGTAAGTGAACTAAGAAAATGACCACTTGGTGCAGTACATACTTACAGTTGTGAAAAGAGTAATATGCGAACTATACTAGACCAGGATAGCTGCTTTGTAAATATGGATTACAGATTCCCAGATGGTCGCACCCCTTTACTTGTGTCCGCCAGCAATGACTACGGCAATTGTTCGAAGCAGGTCTTTAGTTACCTTCTGAGTAGAGGCGCTGACATTCACGCCAAAGATAACGAAGGGAATACTTGTTTGCATATATTTCTAGAAAGTATATGGGGCCCTTGGTGTGCATACTCAGAACAGGCTTGTTTACAGGTCTTGCTCCAAAATGGCGCCGAGGTTCTCGCCAGGAGGCACGATGGGAAGACAGTATCGGAAGTTGCATACACTTCATACTACAGATACAATTCAGCCGCCTCGTTGGGTGGCTACAAAGGGGATCTCTGGGATTCTGTCCTAACTAAATGCGGCTACAACCTTACGGACTTTCGCCAAAACCATCCTCGAATACCGAAGTACGCAACCATGTATACTAGGGAGAATTTCGAAGAGATCTGGAAGGGTAGAGAGGCGTTCTGCCCGTACTTCGAAGATCCAGAAATATGGCCACTCGGAGCATCAAGATGCGAGCATTGCGATGAGGACCATACTCGAGTAATGGAACTAGGCTCCGACTCCAACTCCGATGATGGCGATGCTTCAAAACCTCTTCTGGATAGCAGTACGGAAGACTCATCAGAAATGAGCGGAGATGGGATGGAGAGTGATTTTAGCGAGGACGAGGGCTGGAAGGAAGGCTGAAATGTATCTTGCCCATACTGGCAAGGGGATCAGAGGTGGACTTACCATCTTGGTAAAAAGTATTGCATTTGAGCTTGTGTATCGAATATCATATTTCTACGATCAGCTCCCAGTCTATGTATTCTGTACATCGGAGGATGAGTTTAAGTTCTTCACAAAAGTCCGATACCAGCAATCTGAGATATGCGTCCTTTCGAAGCTTATCGGAGCTCTTCTTTGAATGCACTTTGGTTTCTCCAGTAAATGAGAACTTAGGAGAATATGAAAGACTTCCTTTGCAGCGTATACCGCATCATGATGCAAGGCCCGCAATGACGCCATAATAATTTTCGGTCATCCATCCCGATACCCATGCAAGCCACAATCATCAAGACGAGAGACAACAACATCAACTCCGAAAAGATGCCAACTCTACTCGACCAGCTTCGATCCCGCACCGTAGTCGACTGTGACACTCTCGACGCCTCCGTCGCAGCCCGTTATGGACCCTTCGTAGACTGTACCAGCAACCAAGCAATTGCATGCTTCGAACTCCAACGCGATCTTCACAAGGACCTCCTTTTAGAGGCCGCCCAACTTGCTAGAAAGTATCCTCATGCCGTTAGGCCCAAACAGACCTCTCTCGCCGTTGAAATCGCCATGATCAAGTTAGCGCTGCGGATTGCCCCGCACCTTTCGGGAAATATCCATATCCAGGCGAACCCTTTCGATGCGTATTCCGTGGGGCGTACGATAGAGGGAGCCGAGAGGATAATGGATTTGGTGGAATGGATAGCTCCGGACTTTGATGTGAAGAGGGTCTGTATCAAGATTCCGAGCACTTGGGAGGGCTTAGAGGCGTGCGGGGTATTGGAGGCGATGGGTATCAAGACTTTGGCGACGACACTATTTACCATTGAGCAGGCAGTGTTGGCGGGGGAAGTTGGATGCACGTATATTGCGCCGTATGTCAATGAATTGAAGGTCCATTTAGATAAGACGTGAGGCCCTCTACCTATATAATTTCATATCCGCTAACGTATCCGCAGCTATCACGACGACAGCCCAAACTTTGACCTCTGCGTCCAAGCTCAGCATTGGTATCACCGAAATGATATCGAGACAAATGTTCTCCCTGCGTCGTTGACGACAATCCAAGAATGTATGGCTCTGGCTGGTGCTGATCACATCACCATCGTACCTCCGTTGCTGGAGCAACTTGCCAGAATCACAGTGCAGGACGACGAAAGTGATTTGTATCCATCGCATTTTGAAACTATGGGCGATGTCGAGCTGCCGGCTATCAAAAGCTTTCTCGGAGACCAAGCGGGTTTCCGGCTTGCTGTCACTAGGAGGAATGGAGGTAAAGAGGAAGTAAAGTTGATACAGGCTCGTTGAACCTCCGAAATAAATGCTGAATTATTGAGAGCTGACTGAGCCAGGCTATCAACATCTTCTGCGACATGCAGATAGCCCTTGAGAAGCTCTTCGAGCCGCTTTTGCAAAGCAGAACCACCGAATTCCAAACGCCATGAAATATACCCAATCACAATGACGCCGCCAGACCCGTAGAGAAATTGTCGCAGTAGCATAATCATTGTGAAATTCGAAGAAAGGGTATCCCATAAATAACCACCCGTCCTCTATCCAAAGCCCAGCCGTTGATGAAGCACGTTACTAATACGCGGAAATAACTCGACAGTTCACGAGTATTCGCCCGCCTCATTCGAACTCTTTCGATGACTTTTTGGTGACTGCTCCTGCTTCGGCCGTTGGGCTGGTCTTCCAGCTCCGATGGGACGCCGCAACTTCGGCTGATTTTCGTGCTGCCTCGGAGGTGACGTAGAAATCCGTCGTCTTGACAATAGGATCTAACGGGATCTCGCTCCATTGACTATTAACCTCGCTTGCTCTTTCCTCGCTCTCGCGATCCGTCTCGACTTCAAGACTATCCATGTCATTGAAGCTCCTATTTCTAGGTTCTTGGTTCATAACAAATCGGTCCCGATTTATATGACTCCTATCGCCATCCTGTGGCGTACTGTGTGATCTCGATTTGGAAGAGCCGTCAGCTGGGTGGCCAGCAAAGTATTTGTATATCATTCGGCTTAAGGAGAGATTCGTTGCGATGATGCCAAGGTGTAGTTCCGTATTTGCCCAGATGGCTGCAATGCAGTAATCGTATGACAGGTCCACCGAGCTGGTACCAAGTGAAGAAGCGCGTACGATGGCGGCAGCAGTCGCGATCAGACCCAAAGACATTAGTCCGCAGACGGCAACCTTGAGCTTTGTGGCAATCCTGATGTTCCACAACACGACAACTGGAAGCAACGTGCAGATCACATCTGTAACGACGGAATATGCTAATCAAGGGAGTCAGATCATGCACGCCGACTGCTGAAAATGCCACAAAGAAAGGAAGAGTTGCATACCAACTTGGACGTAGATCGAGTAGATCCTCACTTTCGTATGCCAGCATTTACCCGGTGCTTGAGGCATCCAATACTTCTTCGGCGGATCGCATTCTGCAAGTAGCACTATTATGCATTCGAAGTTGGTAAGCACGAGCCCCGCCATCATAGCATAGAGAGACCATCGCAGAACCTTCTCATTTTTTATCCGCAAGATGAGGAGACAGATAGCGCACTTCATCAAGCAGATAGTGACGAAAAGGAGCATTTGGGTCAACCATGTTAGGAAATTGACATATTGGTAGTCCTCCCTCGAGAGGAACCACTTATGGCGGCCATTTCCATGTCTGATAGAGACGATCTGGATGATGGTACGTGTAATAGCGAGGACCGTGCAGACGATGATGGCGTAATCATCCTACTCAGTTAGTGTACAGTCCTCACGCAAAACACGAGGAACGACGCACCCAGCCCAGCACCTTCCGTGCTTTTCTCGCCCAAACCCTTAGAATGGTCGTTGCGATAGTGAACGCCGTCAAAACGCAAGTCAGCACGAGAAGGACTCCTCCCATGGAGTGATCAGGAGATATGGGATTTGGATCTGACGGCATGGCGGCCTGGTGGGAGCGGACTTGGAGGATGTGAAGAATACAACCTCCATGTATATGGCAAAGGTCCGAGAGAGAACAAGACTCGCTGATCCGGGAGTATGCGAGATGTTATGATGAGATATGGCGATCAGTGCAAGGAGCAGCGAATCAACTCTTCACGGGGGAGGTTGAGCCTTTTTGGCCATCAGGGGAGATAAAGCGACATCCATCACATCTGTGCGTGGGTATCACATCTTAGAAAGGAGAGCTCCGCAATCGACGAGGGATTCACTCCTCAGCAGCTGCATGCAGCAGGGAAACGAGACGTGTGTCGATCGCCATCGGGAAGGTAAGAGAATTACGAATTTTGCTTGGAGAAGGGTAGGCTCCCCACATTATTTGGCGACTAAAGCGATTCGTTCGCTCGCAAACCTACCGGTAGATTTTGCACCAACGGAGGGACGACGAGTCGGCCCGTCTTGCATAGCGTCGAAGTCTCATCCGCTACGTAGTTGTATGCACCCCGGAATGTGTTTCATCGGAAACTAGAGGGGCAAGCCTACGCAAACGATGGCATGTTTTGCTTGAGGTCTCGAAGTTCTCTTATTGCGGAACAAAGGAAGTCATACGGTATATGATGCCATGATGTCTCGTTCTGGACCTGGAATTGGCACCATGGAGCAGGTCAGAAGATGCTTCATTGCTGAACGCCCCAATCCCGACAGTCTGGTAACAGGGTGATTAGCAGCATCGGCCCGTCACAGAAACGCGGCGAGCTGATACGGTTATTGACTGGTTTCCCTAGCATGGTGAGGTCATTTTGGGTCGAGACGTGAGGCTTCCTATGCCATCTGTCAGCCACGCGCTCGAATTGCGGGGTTTTTTTGTGTAGTATCTGAACTTTCTTTCAGGATTTGCTTCCAGACGAGTGTTCTCCACGGCGGGATGAATACCCGTTAAGAGCCATGTCTGTCTAGCAAGAGACGACAGTGGAATGAAATGTGGAACGGTTGATACGCCTAGTTGTGATGGTTGCGTCTCCGCCCGGAACGCGAGGCATAGCTGCGGACGGGTTGCCCAATCTTTGATCCCGGCACCGGTTGGCCGGATATCCCGAGACCGGGAACTCATTCTCTAGCACCATGCGACGTGTACTATCTTTCAACCTCCCACCTTCATAGGGATCGAGATACTTGGCCTTCAACATCTTCAACATCTCCAACTGACGAGGACGCAGAGAGTAGCACAGGGCGCACATCCTCTCTGCACCGACCGTCATGGAGCGAGCGACCAAGGATGCTGCATGGCAGAACGGCGGCAGGCATCATGCCCTGTGACGGTGAAATGAGCCCCTCATCTTTCTATGTGGTCGATGCATGCTTATTTTATCGACAAATGAGAAGCATCGACCCCCAGCGGCGTCCCACTGATTTGTAGGGTTCCCAGATGCCGCGGCTCAGACTCGAGTTCCCGCACCCTCTCCTCTCTTCCTCCCGTCTCAAAGAAATGATCGACAGGACGCATCTTCCTCCAAGGAACCCCCTCCCACAACCCTTGGATACGTGGTAGAACGTTTGCTTATCATTAGGATCAAAGATACTGCCCCGTAATAATGAAAGATATCAGATCCTGGAGCATACTGGACTTCCGCCGTACCTGCATCGATTTTTCCAGGTTTTCCGAACGCACCATATCTCGCTGCAGGATCCACATTTAAGGCGACTGAGTAGGAGGATACCCTTCGGCGAAGTGACGCCGTGTAAGCACAGATCAAGCTAGGGCAGGTTACGTTAGAATTAGATTCTCGTTCGGCAGATGACCCGCACATTATTGTTCTCTTGTTCTCCTGGTCCTTCATAAGCATGGCTTGTTGCCTTCGAAGCCACTTCCATGATCCCAGTCTCTTGGAGCCCTGAAAACTCTAAGTTGAAGCCGACTTGTCGCGAGCACAACAAAGCATTATGAAGACCCTCTGGTGTGGATTGCTTATCTTGGTGACGTTTCTGGGACTCGCCAATGCAGCCCCTGGCCCTACCAAACGCGATGCGCATGACAAGGGAAAAGCTTATGACTTTGTACGTCAACTCAAAACAGCATATGCCTCTCAATTACCCCGCAATCCTAACGGCATGCCATAGATCGTAATTGGTGGAGGGACCGCGGGTTTAGCAGTCGCTTCTCGCATCAGTCAAGGCTTGCCCAACAGTACTGTACTTCTCCTTGAAGCAGGTCCGGATGGTCGCAATGAACCAAACATCTACATTCCTGGCAAAAAGGGCTCTACCTTAGGGACCAAATATGACTGGAATTTCACCACCATCCCCCAGACGAATGTCAACAATCGAGTTCTCGCCCAAAGCCGTGGCAAGGTGCTTGGAGGCAGTTCGGCTCTCAATCTCATGACATGGGATCGTACTACCGCAATTGAACTGGATGCTTGGGAGAAATTGGGGAACCCGGGATGGAACTGGGCCAACCTGTATCCTGCTATGCTCAAGTGCGAGACATTTTTACCATCGCCTGAGTATGGAACCCAAGGAGTTGGACATACTGGACCTATCCAAACGTTGATCAACAGGATTCTGCCGAAGCAACAACTGACCTGGATACCTACAATGAACAAACTTGGGTTGCCCTACAATAACGAATCTTTGGACGGGCATCCTATTGGCGTCATGCGACAACCCAGCAACATTCGAGCGAGCAACTACACTCGATCTTATAGTCCAGAGTACCTAAACCTAGCTAGCGCGAACCTTGAGCTGATAACGGATACTCGTGTAGCAAAGATTAACTTTTTGGGTAATACTACTAGCGGCGTTACTTTGGAGAACGGCACCATTATCTCAGCAAATAAGGAGGTCATTCTCTCCACCGGCTCGTTCCAATCCCCAGGCCTCCTCGAACTGTCCGGTATTGGGAACAAGACAAGGCTTACAGGCCTTGGTATCAAGGTCATCCATGATCTACCTGGCGTCGGCGAGAACCTCCAAGACCATATTCGTATTCAGAACTCCTATCAACTCAAACCGGACTACCTCTCCTTCGATATCCTCCGGTTCAATGTCTCTTATGCTCAAATGCAACTCGCTCTTTACAACATGAGTAAGCCGTCTGAATGGGACTACACCGGCAGCGGATATGCCTACATGAACTGGTCCACTCTCTCCAATTCAACATCCTCAACCCTCACGACACTCGCAACCCAAGACAACACCGACACCTCAGCCGTCGACAAGACCAAAATCTCCTACCTCTCCCCACCCGCCAGCATGACCGTGCCCCAACTCGAAATCATCTTCTCAGACGGCTACACAGGCGTAAAAGGCTACCCATTACCCAACTCGACCCTGTACGGCGCAGAATTCTTTACCCTAATATCCTCCATCCAGCACCCTCTCAGCCGCGGAAACGTCCACATAAACACCACCTCCCTTGCCGCAAAACCCGTCATCGACCCGAAATACCTCTCCCACCCCTACGACCTCGCCGCCGCCGTGACCGCCACGAAATTCATGCGAAAGATCGCAAACACGGCGCCTATGTCGGACGTCTGGACCATGGAGTATGAGCCGGGAAACGCGACGCAGACGGATGCGCAGTGGGAGGCTTTTGCGAAGAGTACGATTTTGACGATTTATCACCCGGTGGGGACGTGCGCTCTGAGGCCAGAGAAGGATGGGGGCGTTGTGGATCCCGAGTTGAAGGTTTACGGGGTCAAAGGGTTGAGGATCGTGGATGCTAGTGTTATGCCCATTTTGCCGAGTGCGCATATTCAGACTGTTGTTTATGGGATTGCAGAGAGGGCGGCGGAGATGATTGTCGGGGAGTGGCAGGGGAAGAAGAGGAGGCTTTGACTTTTTCTGATTTGGTGCTGCGTAACGGAGTTAAGTTTTTGTTTTTTTGGGAGTACTACAGGAAGGAATGGATACACAGAGGGCTTTTCGGTATATGTTCGTACATAGACAGCAAGGCTTCGGGCAGTCTGTCAATATATTAATTCCTCACGTGATAAAGACTGAAATAACGATTCGTCAATCATCCTTAGACGTGACAGACATTTGAGGAAGTCCTAGAAAAGCTCGACCCCCTCAGCCAATCTGTCTAAGAAACTTACAGGAGTTCGGCTGTCTCGACTCACGTGCAAGCTACATAAAGAGGTGTGTTGACAAATGGCTTAATAACCATAGTTCGAGCTTTGACCATCCGCCATTAATTTCTGCACCTTTCTAGCACCATGCGCCCATTTCATGAACAATCACGCCAGACCTACCGAGCGACGAGGATAGTCTCGGCAGAAAGTTGCGGCCCCGTCAATATTGCTGACACTTCTTTAGCATCACAAGGATGTCGTTTGCCATCGCATTCTACCTATATACCCAGAATACTCGGTTTTCGAACGCTTGCCTCATCCGATGTTTCTCGGATTAAACATTCTGTATGACATCGTCAGAGCCAACTCACCGCGGAGACGAGGGACTCTGACTTGTGATACACAATCAAGGCAGCATCATGCTGAACTTAAGGGGCTTGTTTGGCAAAGACTGAATGCGAGCCTGGCGAAAGGGGTGGGGGCCAAATGGCCTCGACCTGTTCTCAGCCTGATTTCACTACATTCTACCTGCTTATCATTACTTGAAGCGGAGACTCTATTGTGGCTTCTTGAGGTATTTTCTGGGACATCTGCGCCGACCATCTCTTCGTGACCTTGTCGTACTGGCTTGCTGTGCGTGCTCCACTCCGCATTACAGACTCGCAGCACTATGTTTTGTTTTCCTTGCCAAAAGCCCCTCGTCTAGACAACTTGCAGAGCATGAATTGGTTGGACTAAATGTATCAGAACCTCAGCTGAGTTTCATTTGGGATTTAAGTCGAACAGCCTTGCTGCAAGGCTGAGGCCGCCAAGATGGGGCCACCGCCCAAAACTTGCGTACGAAGGGCGAGATTGAATTCAATTGGACCGGACGGGATGTGAGGCTGAAGATAGTATCCCAGTTCCCGTCCAGCATGCATCCCCTTATTACCCCTCACCAGCGTGAAGTGGTCCACTATTCAGCTGAAGTCCTCCCTCCGAGCTAGCTAAGGAACTATATCACTCCATGATCTAACAGTTCTCCTCCCTTAGAGAGGTATTGCTCAGAGCATTCGAATGGAACGTCACGCATCCCCGTTCCGAGGCAGTCACGGCGAAAGTCAAGCAAGTTCACCCCGTTTTCGAGCTAGATCTATCTCCGATATGCCAAACCCTACTCGGACTTCCAGGAGTCCAAGAGATCTTCCACCTTCCTCGCAAGTACATGAGCTGCCGGCACCAACTCTTCGTCTTGCCAGGGCGAAACCAGTCTTCAAGCCTTGCGAGGAATGTGACGAGTCAGAAGATCCTACGTTTCATTGCGTCCATTGTGATGCTGTGTTCTGTAGCCCTTGTTGGGACAAACAAAGGCCGCATAAACCAGGGAAGACTGGGCCGGATGGCCTACCTCATGAAAAGGCCGATCCACGAATTGTTAATAGATTACGAGACATTCTCACGCCCCCGGCCGACCCGCAAACCCAGCAGTCGTTACATATCGAGGATGAAGATACCACGTGGTTTGGAACTGGTCGAGATGCGGCGGGTATGCCGGTCTTCCAAGATTATGGCAGATATGCTACGATCATGGCGAACAGTTCCGGCGAAGCATATAACACGAGATACCCTCAACTTGTGTCATTCATTGGGCAGACCGGAGCAGGCAAGAGCACTATCGTGAAGATGCTCATTGACCAACAGGAAAACAAGGCAAATTTAGGCTCGGAAGCCGCGTTTCCTTCACCAGTTGTAGGAAGCATGACCTACGATAATGTACCAACTTCTGGTGATGTGCATCTATACTCTGACCCCGGCACATATTTTGGACCACTTCCGATGCTGTACGCAGATTGCGAAGGTCTCGAAGGAGGTGAAACACTTCCAATAGCGTCAAGGCATTTGACGTCTGAGCCAGCTAAGTCCAAGAAGTTTCCAGAGAACGCCTCGTCGGAGTCTGGACACCATAGAAAGCTTCGCAAGCTTGCCCGAGGCACGCAACGAAATATTACTTGGGCAAAGTACGAAAACCTTCTTTCTTATCATACGGATACTCGTGGCTAATAGACTTTCATCTGTCAGCTCTCCAGATACTCAGAAACGACAATATGCTGTGACGGAGTTATATCCTAGGTTGTTATACACTTTTTCTGACGTGATCGTCTTCGTCTTGAGGAATCCCAAGTAAGTCTTTGGACAACCAGCACCTAGCACATGTCCTAGAAACACTGTGATATAGTGCTCGAGATAAAATTGCGCAGTAATAAGGCTACGAACCCTGACTAATCTATATCATAAGGGTTTTCGAATCTTCCGTGTTGTCGAAACTATTGGGATGGGCACACACATCAGTGGAAAAGTCTCTGAATCAACCAACGCTACCCCATGCAATAATCGTTCTCAACGCTACAGATAGTACTATCGACCAGAAAGAATGGGACGTCGAGCATGCGACAAGAACTCTCTTGTCCAGTGTTGCAAAAGCCATTGACAGAGACCATAGGTACCGTCATTATGCGGAAACCTGGATTGATCGGGGTAAACGAATCGAAACGATGCGAGATTTGCTCGAATGCTACTACTCTTCGATCACTGTTGTTCGAATTCCGACCAAAGGCCGCTATATGCTTATTGATGAGCAGGTTGAAAAGCTACACCGAGTGATAACCAAGAAGTGTGAAATATCCAACTACATGAAAAGGAGGGCTCGTATGCTGTCCAATTCAGAGGAGCTCCACACTTATTTGCAATCCGCATTCGATCATTTTTCTCAGAATCTAGACACGCCATTTAATTTTATGGACGTCGCTTTCAAGAACAACCCGATACCCTTGGATTTCGGGGGGAACATCCTTAAGCTTGCAGTAGCTATGCGAGACACCAAACAGTTCTCTGAGCCTCAGAGACTTTTTCAAGAACTAAGTGTCATGGTTGCTTCGTGTGTTATGCTCGATTGCGTTCGTCATGATTTGAAAGGTATGAACAACCCTCTCTTTTGAAGCAGTAGCATTAAGCCGATACCTCCCCATCTCACATGTGATCGATCTTATGACTACAGACTACTGACCGACTTTTGAACGTCTATCCTTTTACTGAAAGATAACAGGACCCGCTGAACAGCTACTGGAACGGTATTACATGGATTATTGCGACTGCGCTCTGGATGACTTCTGCGCTTTGTTCTGGCCCTGTGGATTCCGAAACAAATACGGTCAATGTTGTAACTTCAAGGAAGGCCACACCAAAGGCCACCAAAATGCGAAAGGCAAAATCATTGGGGAAGGCGGCTATCACTCATCGTTCTCTTGGGAAAGCTTTGAAGTCGAATGGTTTGACTTACTCCGGAGTCGAGTCGCAGCACTCCAAGGCGACTTACGTATCGGAAGTGGAGAAGCTTCTGAAAAGTCTGTGGTGCCTAGGCTACATCGCCATAACATGGACCAATTTTACCACCGCGTTGGAGGCGCTCAACGGTTCATAAGCCATTCAGCCTGCTTCTGCTGCCTTCGAGAAGTACCGGAGCATCCACTGCCTTGCGGGCACATTTTATGTACGCCCTGTATAAAGGATTACGGTAGGACTGATCGAGGGCTAATTTGTATGGATGCTTGTCCGTTGCATGAACTCGAGACAGCGTCGACCGCTCAATGGACCATACGTCTGAAGCCGGAGCTGGCAGGCGTTCGTGTGTTGAGCTTGGACGGGTGAGCAAGTTCTATATCCTTCCACTGTTCGTATTGCTCATTATCGGGTTAGCGGCGGCATGCGTGGAATAGTTGAACTCGAAGTTCTTAGAGAGATTGAACGAGCTCTCGGAGACAAGATTCCCATCCAGCAGTTTTTCGACTTGATCGTTGGGACCAGGTGCGACCTTACTTCTTCTTCGGCCTATTCATGTGTTTGGTTGACAAGTTAATTATAGTACGGGTGGGATCATAGCTCTAGGCTTAGGTGTCGAACACTGGCGAGTCGAGACTTGCATTCAAAAGTTTGAACGGCTCGTCGACAAGGCTTTCACAAAACGTCTGCCGGGAATGCGAATCGGTAATCGTTACAGGACAAGTCCTCTGGCGGAGTCTTTGAAAGAAGTTTTCAAGAACGAGCGCTTATTTGGAGGCCGACACGAGAGCGCCGCAAGCTACCATACCAAGGTGGCGGTTACAGCCACGACTGATACAGGTGACCGTGCAGTCATCTTCACGAACTATAACCGCCCAATCGAAGCTTATCGTAAGAGTCGTTGATGTAGATGTTGTAAAAACCATTTACTAACCACCGCTAGCCACATACTCAATGATCCGGCCAGACAATCCAATTCACGAAATGAAACTATGGGAAGTGTATGAGACCGTCAATCCCTTGAACTATTATTGGCAAGTTAGCTAATCGCGTTATACAGAGCCCGTGCAACTTCGGCTGCACCAACCTACTTCAAACCTTTCGTGAACGACAAGACCAAACAGGGTTTTGTAGATGGCGCTCTTTTTCATAATAATCCGGTAAATGTGGCGAACCATGAACGCAAATTAATATGGCCGGATGTTGATAACCAGCATCCTGACATAATTTTATCTCTTGGGACTGGACATAACGGGAAGCAAACAGCCGGCTCAGTTACACGAAGACTTCGCCGCCAACGACCACTGCAAAATCTTCACGAAGCAGTGAATCCGGAGGTCAACGATAAGAACAGGCTTGGCATTTGGACAAAGATGAGTGAAGTCGGCCAGTTTCTCAACGTCATGATGAATAGGGTGGATAATATCCTCGATGCGGAAAGCATCTGGAACACCTTCCGCAAGGAAGTTATGGGCTCACGCGCGGCCACCCAAGGAAGACGGTACGAACGATTTAACCCCGACCTGGGGTTTCAGGTACCTAAACTTGACGACAAAGCCAAGTTCAAGCCCGTCCAAACAAAAGTCAAGGAGACTCTCCGTAACAGGTATCAATCAAAGATAACGCGTGTAGCTCATCGCCTTATCGCAAGCTCCTTCTACTTCGAAAAGCGCTCGACTCCAAAGGATATGGAACTTTATTGGGTTTGCATGGGTAAGTGCATCCTCCTGACATCGTCAAACTTGTATTGATCCACTGCACAGGTGACCTACGTTGTCGATTCCCCAATGGTTCCTCCGAGCTCCGTCAACTTGGGGATTTCCTAAGACAGCAGCAAGAACCCTCTTTCCAACCTTACTTTTTGGTGCAGGAAAAGAACTATAGTCACTATACATTCAAAGTTGTTATTACGCCTGCGGCGGTTGAGGCGATGATTCAGACTGCGACCTTCGACTTGGGCACATTGGAAGTGAAAATATCACCTCAGCTTGGCGCAACGACGATATCTCTTTGCTTACTAGGAGACGGAAGAAGAAGTGAAAATCTCTATCCAATCAGCGGTTTCCCACGGGATCTCGTGATCGAAGAGAGTCTTCAACGCTCAGGCAAGTGAACACACCTAACTTCGGTATTGCGTACACAACTTATACATCTCTAGCATCCAAGGAAGATGCTCCCGAGACTCACCCTCGTCTATTCGGCAAACGAAAATCCCTTCGCAGTCAGGAGAACCTAGCCAGGCTGGCAGGCAACAAGTCACCTCAACTTTCCATCTCCAGCAACAGCCCTCCTCCCAGTAGATCGACTTCCTACTCCAACATTGAAGCGCAAACGCAACCTGTAGAAGCCCCGGTACAGTATCCCAATGGACCCAACGATGTCAGCGATTGGGTTTCAAGAAGGACGGGAGTTGGCATGGTCGTACGTGGACCACCGACGCCACCGCCAGAGGTCAACTTCGAACTTCCTGCTGGACCGATGCCAGACTTGGATGAGGATGAAGTGTCGTTGGCGCAAGCGATTGAAATCAGTTTGAGAGAGCATAAGGAGGCCATGGAGAGGCAGAGGTTGTTTAGGACACTGTCGGGGACGGATGAGAATGAATTGACTGCGGCCCTTGAGAGGAGTAAACTTGAAGTGCGGGGTCCTTAAGTCGGAAATATATCACTCTTTATCAGATATGCATGAGCTGTATTACGGAAACCCAATGGGACACTCATTCCCTATAATTTAGAACCGTCCGATGTCTCATTACTATGCTGCTCATTCTACATACAGCGTGATGAAATACCCGACCTAGATGAATGGTGGTCGAACACGTCGATGCTAGGTAAGAGTGCATGTGAATGCTTCACTCCGAACAGAGCATAGAACTATATCGTATGGTATCGCAGCGGTCTTGTTCACAAATAGTCAAGCTTTGCCAAGACTCGTATGAAGGGAGCCGATAATGTAGTGTTTTCATTCTCTCATGTTCCCCTAAAATATACGCTATTCGGAAAATCCAGGTATGCACTACTGATTACATGTAAAGCGCTTTGCAAAGTTCCATAAGAGAATCTATAGAACCCGAATCTCTAACCTTCCAGCCAAGTCGATGACATGAAATCATTAGGAAGAAAGAAAGAAGCCCTAACAAATAAGAGCGAAGTGTTGTTCGGAGCCCATCATCTCATAAAGACTATTCAGGCAGTGCCAGCATATATCCACGTCACTAGGAAGAACCACAGTGCGGTCGCCTCGATGTAGACTTATGACTGTTGCCGCTAAACGGGCGAGCCAATTATTCCGTGCTCTGAAGATGAACGAGGACGTTGGCTTATCGAGAAATTCGTCCCAGTTGTCCACTGCAATTGCCTTGAAGGGAAATGTTCCATCCGAGGAATGATCACACTCCAGAGGCATTCGATGGCCATGAGGCCTTTCCAGTGAAATCTTGGCCAATGAAGAGAGGACATCCAAGTCGGCGATCCATTTCCCTCTATCGTGGACAGATACGGCAGCTTCTAAGAAGCACAGTTCCGTAAACCTTTGGCCATAATGGCTTGTATCGATGGGAAGGCAGAAGTTTGTCAGGGAAAGATGAAGCGATGTACGGCTAAAGCAGTCTTCTAGTTTGCCGTTGAAAGGAGAATGGTTTATAAGTTTCCAATCGGCCTCGTTTCGCTCCTTAACTAAGGGGTCGCCGGGAGGGGGAATCAGCATAGCGATGCCTGGCTTTCCGACATTTCCCCTGATCCGTTTGACAGCGGAAGGATCGACGGCCGCGCCCTCCAGTGGATCCATGAGCAGTGCGGCTGAGGCGTAGATTGAGTCTCCAGAAGCCATTGCCATTACAGAGTTCAGGTTTTCGGGGTTAGGATCCAACTCACCGGACTCCAAGAAAGCCAGTAAGGCAAAAGTCTCTCCTCTGGAAAGCCGGAAAGATTTGAGGCCGCGAGGAACGTCCGGCAAGGATTCCTCCTCTGAAATAGGGCTATCCGATTCGTTCGCGATCGCACTTTGACACCACCTTTTTTTACTCAACGGCCACGATATTACTTTTGGCGCTATTGCCAAACCCGACGTATTACGCAACGTGTCAGCAATCGTGACAAGTGCCCTCAGAGACGTCCCAACCTCGCCATAGGTAGAAAGCCCACCGCAGTATTGGATAATCTTCTGCGGATCAAAGGCCTGAGATGCTATGGCCCACTCAACATCTTCAAGAGTGACAACTTCATCATTAGCAATTAGGTCCTTACTTCTCATAGGTCTTGTGTTGATCAAAATACCACAGGTATCGTTATAGGTTACCAGGTCTTTGAAGGCACCTAGTTGATATGGAGAGTGTTCGATGGAATAGCATATCTCGCCATTGTTAGCCGTATAAATACTGGCCCTTTTGGTATCGGATTTCTTTTCCAAGTGCATCCAGCGTTCGTGGCTTGTCGATGGGCATTGCGAGCGACCTAAACTCTCATCTGCAGGTCGGTGGATCGAAGGTAGAGCAGAAGCTAATTCATAGGTGCCCTCATCATACTGTCCCAAATGAGGTGCTTCTGGTATTGGACGAAATGGTTCCGAACGGACTTTTCTAAGCTTCTTCAATTTCTTTTTTGGCTTGCTCGACGCGTTACCCGACCCTTCCTCGTCCTCAATGCCTTTAGGTAGCTTAGGGATGTCGGCCCTGTACCAAATAACAATATCCCTATTTTCTATAGGGTACCATTCAGCAAAACGGGACGCTAGTCTACGCAGAGCAGTAACCCTCTCTTCAGAACCTTTCAGTAAGTCCAGAAAGGTCGCCATAACCGTCAGGCCGAACATTGGGGGCGGATTGCCGAGAAGTGCCCTCCCTCTTCTCTGGCCAAGTTTGACTTGTTTGAGAGATATTTCCTTCTGAAGGCCACTGGAAGTGTAAAGACTTTCAGCGGTGGAAGCAAGGAGCCCTAACCAACCGAAAGATCCACTAGGTCTCGGATCTAAAGGCACGTCAATGCCTTCATTGCTGCTGTGATTCTCTCTTATCTCTCCAGAATCGGGGGCTTCTTGGTTGGAAGCGCTCGGAAGTGTGTCCAGAAACATCCCCAGACTAGCCAGAACACGAGCATGATCAAGGGTTTTGTATTCAGCATCCTTCCAGTTACTTAGGAAACTTCCTAAAGCAACTTGGAGGAAGTCATCCAGCGAAAATCTCTCGGAATCAATGCAGATAGACCGTTTCGACATTATTGGTCTCCCGTAGAATCGATACTGTGCAAGTGGAAGAGACCAAAAAACTCCTTCTTCTTCTCTTTGAGCTGGGGAGCTTTCCAGGCCAATTGTGAGGACGCCGCCAGGAGGGACTAACGCATCATTTTGCCGCGTCGGTTGGTTTCCAAGAATCTAAATGCTAGTCAGATCTTGCCCGTTTATTGTTGATCAAGTGTCAGCTCTTCGTGTAGCGCATACATGTAGGTCTGGATAGATGTGCCAGCTCGCCAGAGCAAGCAGAAGATCTCCATCGCGAACATTCTGAGGAGCTCCCGAAAGGATCTTTTCCATAAGCTGTAGTGCCATTTTCCACGCACGAATTACACTCCGATACGTATTTCGGTCATCGCCGTTCACTGGAATCGTGATATTTCTGACCAAGAGCAATAGCTGTTTTTGTTGCAGGAGCTTGATTTCATCTGCAGCTCTCAGCCAAGCTCTGGCACTATTATCCCACTCAGCTAGTTGTACTTCCGATATAAGAATTTGCGAGGCAAGCAATGAGGAGGCCGAGAAATAAGCTGGGTCAGAGGGCTCCTTGTTGACAAGTTCACGTTTACGTTCTTCAACCAATTCCACCCAAATTGCTGTTGCTTCACCAGCCGACCACATGCGAGCCAACATGCACGCGAGTAGATGAACAGCAATCGCTCCCTTTCCCGAGGTTGCGGCAGCCCAAATGCTGGTCCCGTCAACGCCAGCTTGGTCGGTGAATATGCCATAAACTTGAGGCGGAACCTCCTTTATGTCAAGATGTTCGGCGATTTCTGAAACTCGATTCCCGTATGTTTCCAATAGGTTGGGCGTGCCTGGAATAAGGCCCTCAAACAAGGCGCCAAGTTTCCGGGCAGTCACGTGGCATGTTCCTTTTTCAGCCTCGGCCTTTCGTCGAGGAGAGAGCACAGCCCCGAGGCCGTGAAACTCCTGTGGAGCTTCAAACTAGGAGAGTGTTAGTAGATAGAAGTGTTCAAGGAGCATGGACACTCGCTTTCACGAGGGAGAAATCGAAATTGATTTCAGCCAGCGACAGATTCGTTTCCTGGTGGCCTGAGACGATTGATGCAAGGAAGCGGCTGATAAAACTCATGTTTCTTAGATGGAAATCGAGGAACCCAGAAAGAAGAAATTGTCTGAGAGGTTGGTGTAGGCTGCTTTCGGTACAATTTCATGTAGTATCGTTGCGACGAATGTCGTAGTATGTAGACCCAGCCATGGAATGCGGCATTTCGGGATCTGAAGGACTACCAAATGCTGCGCGAGTCCCAGCCTGCCCTTTATGTCGTTGGTATGTACTGAGATACCACATAATCATGCCTCGATGCGCAAGGCTGAACTTCCGGTGAACAGCAGGCAGCCATGCGAATGAGTGGGGCAAGGATGCACATAATCAATGTAAGCTGCGATTTGCAAAGCAACGACGATGATGATTGCATTCCAAGTTGATAGGTTTAGAGAGTTCGACGGATGGAAAGAGGAGGTTGCTGGAGAGACGCGGGCGAGGAAGTCGGCCTTCTGGGCGGCACCATTCCGCACTCAGCTCCAACACGTGAGCAAGCTGGAATTTCGACAGTCTGCCTGGCTAACGTCATGCAGACGGCTAACTTTTGCGCTTCTCTTAAGAAGAACGTTCAACGTCTAAAAATCAAAATCTGCACACTTCTTTTCCTACAATGCCCACAGCAACAGAGACATCGCTCCAACATATCGAGCTCGAAGACATTGCTCTCTCGCGGTCTCATACTTCCCACTCACCTTCCTCCCACCACTCCGACAATGCACTTTCCCGCAACGAAAGCAGCCCCGCAGAAGGGAGCTCACACTTCACCACGACAGCTATCCCCGACGGCGGTTACGGCTACACTGTCGTCCTGGGTTGCGCCACTATAACATTCTGGTTCGCAGGCGTGGCTGGCTCATGGGGCGTCCTACAAACCGCCTTGCTCGACACCTCGCTCCCCCAAATCTCTACTTCGACCATATCTTTTGTCGGGTCGCTAGCCATGGCATGGAGCGTCGCTTTCGGACTCTTCGGCGTGAGACTAATGCGATGGTTGGGCGCGAGGACGGCGGCGATGATGGGCGTTGCGTTATTGGGCGCGGGCGAGATCGCGAGTGGATTTACTACGAGTAATATTGGTGGACTGTTTGGTACGAGTGGATTGTTGGTTGGTGTGGGCATGTGTTTCCTTTACAGCGTGTGCAATGCACTTCCCATCCAATACTTCAGCGGCAAGTTGGGTCTTGCGAATGGCCTTATCAAAGTCGGTGGCGGGATTGGATCGACTGTTCTTGCTGTCAGCCTCGAGGCTTTGATCCGCAAGGTCGGTATCGCGTGGACGTTTCGTATCCAGGGCTTCTTGACTATCGTTACGGGGATGCCGGCCGCTTGGTTGCTTAAAGATCGCGAGCCACAGATACGGAGGGGGGGCAAGTTTGTTGATCTGGGCATGTTTCGAAGCTTGCCCTTCACTGCGGTATTTCTAGCGGGCGCCATCGGGGTCTTCGCGCTCTATGTTCCACAGTATTTCCTCCCACTCTTCGCGCGGTCAATTGGACTTTCGTCAAGTACGGGTGCGGCACTGGTGTCTGGTTTTAATCTTTGTACGGCTATTGGTTGATTCACAGCTGGTTCGCTTTGTGATAAGATTGGGCCGGTCAATATGTTTCTCATGACGATGCTGCTGAATGCAGTAAGTATGCTAGCCATTTGGCCAGTTTCGGATACATTGTCTCCACTGGTCGTATTCGCTATGCTGAATGGTGTCGCGAACGGATCCTTTTTCACTACACTGCCCACTGTAGTGGCAACTATGTTTGGACCGGGAAGAGCGCCTGTTGCGATGGGCATGGCAACCACAGGCTGGACAGGAGGTTATCTGATGGGTGCACCAATCGCGGGCTTATTACTTCAAGCAGCCGGCGGTAATAAGGATGGCAAAGATCAGAGAATTGATGTTTATCGACCAGCTATCTTCTATGCTGGTGGAACTGCGCTGGTTTCAAGTCTCTTCGTACTAGCTGCGAGGTTGAGAATTGATAGGAAACTAGTCAAAAGGGTATGAATGGCGGGTGAGGTCTAGAAAACGGTCTCGAGGAGGGCTGGATTTTTTGCTATCATATCCATTGTTTACCCCCACTGGGAAAAGTTAAAGCTGCTGCTGAAAGGAACACAGGCCACATAACTCTATCTGTATTCCCGATGCTCATCTTTGGGTCTGTCAGCGTTCTGGGTTTCGTCAACTCTAGTGTTGTTGACCTGATGCGATGTATTTGGAACTTCGTTCAGGATGTAGGTGGATAATCGGGGCCGAAGTCAAGTGCCATGGTGACGGCGTTTAATTCGCATCTGCTATAAGTCTCTAACTTTAAGATCTATATTCGTTCCTCCTTCTTCAACCGCATGCTTTTCCTTAGGTAGAAACCCACAGATGTCGAGTGCAAGTGCGAGCATGTTTATTATGCCGTAGAAGATCATCGGTATGACTCCGAAGAAAAGATTCCCAAGTAGGCCGCGCCGCATGATTGTTTCTGCAAGTTCCGTCGACGCAATCTGGCGAGCTTCAGGAAATTCGAAAGGGCCGGTAAGACGATAAAATGTGACAAATGAAGCCCCGAAGCAGTAGATGAGCAATATGCGCCAGCCATGTCTTCGATATAAGGTGAGCAGCCCAGGTGCGCCGCCGAAATCGCGCGCTAGAGTGCTCATATACGCGCTGTGGTCGACGCCGTACTGGATGCGGGAGCCTTTGCTGGCCAGAAGATGATAGTGGGGAGGGTCTTGTGGAATGCGCATGTGGCCGAGGATTAATGCGGTCCACCACATGGCTTGCTGTTCGGCAATGGGTGGAATGGCGCCAACACCAGGTCTCACAAAACCAATAAATGCGATATCAAGATGCGAAGCATTGATTATATTCCGAACATTAGCTTGGTCTGCCGTAGGATAAGATGGATCCAGCCATGAAAACACTTGTTTGTAGCTGAAAGAGTAGTCAGCATCTCTCAAGCTTCTTGAAAATGGGCCTAAGCCAAACATACCCTGTGCAGTACACCACACAATTTGGCTTGATCGCTTTATCTTTCAGTCTCTGCCAGTCCTTGCGATCCTCTTTGGGCTCAAAAATTACTGTTCCTGTGTCATCAATACAAGTCGGAAACGTGCAGGTGTCCACCCATCTTTCTGAATTCGCGTCTTCTGGTGGATCTACATAGCCATTTCCGAGAAACCCTAATGGGTGCTTTTCTTTATATGGCCTGTTGAGATATGGCATTGCTTTGCTGCTCTTGTTCAAGAACACGTACGCGCGGCCGAGTCGATCTTGCGGTAGGCCGCCGACATGCTGATTCATTCCGGCTTGCGTGCCGGTCAAGAACCACAACACACGTTTGATCACAAAATCAGACACAAACCAGCGCAATCTGCTTTCCGCCAGTGCCCGATGTACATATGCGGTTTCGAAAAGGTTCGTGATGAGACCGTCGATCGGTAGACCGCCTTTGAACTGCTTCCCAAAGACTTTGAACCGACTGAGTGCTTTCGGAAAAGACAAGAAGCCAGTACGATAGCACATTGTGACAGATGTAGCATCTGCCTTGATGGCCTCGTAGGCAATATCTGTGGATATGATTAGGCATAAAACCAGGGAGGTGACGATTTACCTACCCATTGCAGTCTCACCGCAGCCCAGAATGAGAACATCTCGACTAGTGAGTTGGGCACGACGCTTATACTGAGAGGAGTGGAAGATGTCTCCATGCACGTTTTCAATTCCAGGAATCGCGGGGACGTTAGGTTCGACATGTAGTCCTGTACATATGGCAATATGAGAGCAATCGAAGGTGCGTTCTCTGTCGGCGGATTTGTCGAAGTATTTTACTCGATGTTTCCACTTCTGGCTTGCGGAAGAATCCAGCGGCGAGATGTTCATAACACGACATCCCAGTTTGATAAAAGGCTTCAGAGTGAAGCGATCCACGTATGTCCTCAAGTATTCAACATATTGTGGAAGAGAAATGTGATCAGGAGTATCGAGTGGAAACCGGTGATCGGAGAATGAAGTCAACTGCTTTGAGCTTACGAGCTCGGCATTTTCATAGGAACGGTACTGGAACGTGCCGCCAACATCTGCTTCTCTACAGTCACTTGTTAGAGTCCAGGTTCGTAGGCCGAGTTGTTCTGCGACCAACAATGAGGTCTCGACAGTTCTTCCACACGATAGTACTTTGCTGATGGGAATAGATGGGAATACTTACGCCTCGAACAGGCATGCCTCTATTGGTCTCTCTGGAGTTGATGCTTCCAACAGGGTCTTGAGGGTCACTAGGCCTCCAGGACTGTGATACTTGTGAGTATTGTACGTTTTGTAAATCCCATTCAGACATACCCTGCGCCGATGATTGCGATTTTCATAGCAGGCATGCCAAGCTGAAGATGTGCTTCAGATGCACTTCCAAGGCCAGATCCGGCTTCAATTCAAAAGATGGAAATGTCAACAGCATGCAGGTCTGCGGTATATGAAAACGGATTCATGATTCATGATTCATGATGTCAGCTAGTGTGGTTGTCTGCAAGGCACAAGAATTGCCAGCGAATAACGGCAGCCACCCGCTCGGGAGAGGAGAAGATCCGCGCCGAGATTTACGTACGTAAGCAACATTTTCTCGATTATCATTCGTTAGGGCCTGCTTGAAGTTACATCATTCTCTCGCCGTGCGGCATCTCCTGCATCAATGCATTCCTGCTGGCAAAGGGCTTGTCGCTCTTCGTTTGCTTGGCCTCCATCAACCTTCAATTTCTGCTTCGTCATGTTAGGCCGCCCTCCCACAATCTCCTCAATTGGTCGCGCATATTGATACCTCTTCCGTTCGCGCCCTTGTTGGATACGTCGTTTACTCCTCCGTTCGCTGCGAATCGATTATCATGCCTGTCGCTATTTGTATATAACACCACTATCCGACTTGATCTCTCCGCTATCTTTGGCATACAAGTGGACCTACCATGGAACCGAAGAATGGCCAGATTCGAGTTGCGGTTGTGGGGTCTGGCATGGCGGGGCTCGTCACGGCCTATCTGTTGAATCGGGACGTCCACCGCCGCTATACGGTAACAGTATTCGAAGCTGTCAGTATTGTCAATCACCCCATTCACGATTTAACTAACTTGGCCCAGGGGAATCAATTGTCTCTCGATTCCGCCTCCATCTCAATCCCAAATCCCTCCCAAAGCTCCCCAGACCGCGTCGACTTACCTATGCGAGCATTCGCCGGGAGATTCTACAATAATTTGAAGAACATGTATGATTACTTGGGAATGAAATACCACGACCAACCTTTTGTGTTCGATTTCTCCAGGTCGAGTGGTGAAAGGGGAGAGAGTTACAAGTCTTACTTCATACACGCTTCCAATATTCATAGATTACCACCGTTGCGGCCACAAGGGGTCAGAACTATGCCATACATACTGGAGACTCTCTACGTGCTGGGATGCTACTTCTGGTTTTCCCTCTGCTGCTTCCTAGTGGCACCTGGAATATCTTACAATGGGACATGTGAGACCTTGGGGGCATACCTCCAAAGAATACGTCTTCCGTCATATTTTCTCACCTACTATCTCCTCCCATTGATGTCAAGTGTGACAACCTGTCCCCACACAGCACTCCTGGCATTTCCCGCGAGCGACTTGACCGACTACAAGCGGAGAACTCATGGAGCTCCTCACTACACAATCACCAACGGGGTGCAAAGCGTCCAGACGAAGCTTGTGGAAGGCATCAGCTATAAACTGTCCACGATGGTGTCAGCCGTAGAACCTCAACCTCACGGGGTTCGGTTACGTTGGGCAACTGCGCACCATCTTGTCGAAGCCGAAGATATATATGACAGGGTGGTGCTGGCAGTTTCACCCGACATTGTGGCGCAAATCTTCGAGCCGCTGCAGCATGCTATGTCACGGATACCGACTCTTTCAGTCGAGAGCGCAATACATACCGATAGGAGCATCATTGGGCCAGACGCCACCCACGATCAGCGACCTCACAACTCTGTGGCACAATCAATTTACCTACGAACATCGACCGAAGATACCCATCGCACCGAATCCGTTCACGTGCAACCCTCCGGCACACTTGTCACAACTTGTCCCTTCTCTCGTATCGATCCTACTCATCTTATCCAATCCTCGAGGTTTACGAGGGTCCTTCGCACCCCGGAGAGCAGACGCATTGTAAATAGTATATTCGGAGATACCCCTCAACAAGATATCATCGTTTCTGAAAAGTTACCATCTTTTTGGAGGAATGGAGATGGGAACGTGTGGTTGGTAGGCGGATGGTGTTGGGATGGAATGGTATTGCTAGAAGGCTGTGTGATATCAGCGATGAGAATTGCGGACGCTTTTGATGTTGAAGTTCCATGGCGAGCCAATAAGCATGTGCGAACGCGTAATAGTATATGAGATACCACGAGCGAATACATTCGCAGAGCAACTTGCAATGCTAGAGTATTTGGGGTGTTGGGCCCTCCCTACCCCCAGTCAAATGCCGCCTCGTGACTGCCTGACAAAATTCAAAGCTGTTTGGAGATGCCTCACTGCTTACTATGCAGTGGCCAAAATTTGAGTTGATGCATTGCTGGGATAGCCAAAGATGTACTAGCGCAAAAACGTAAGACGTGCGCATCTACCCGACTTTCATTCATCATCGGTCTCCTTCACATTTCAAGGTCAACCGACTCATATGAGTATGAACTCCGCATTATGGAAGATCATACTGCATACATTGCTAGTGTTGTTTCTGGGGTTCATTATTCATATTGTTGGATCACATCTGCTTCTAGATGAATGGAGCAAAATCGGTTCTCGCTGCCTTTCTGCTGCACTCGGCCTGATCATTCTCCCTCATATAAAACGAATATTCTCTCGAAGACCGCTGGAAAGTCAAGAAAGTTCAATGTATAATCTCGACCATGGAAGGTTGAACCTAAATCTACCTCCGTCTATGTGGATGAATATGGGATACTGGAAAGTGCGCTTCTTCTATTTGATACAATTCCATCAACTGCATGTTCCTTCTGATCTACGAAGTAACATTTTCTAGGATACTTCAGACTTTCCAAAGGCTTGTGAATCTCTACTGAAGGAGGTTTTAAAAAGTGCTGGCTTCTTTGATCATTACATTGATTCATCCGACCATGCTTGCACCCTTCTAGATTTGGGGTTTGGATGCGGCGACCAGACGATTTATATAATCCAAAACGCTTTCAAGACAAAAGCGAATCACTCAAGGAGCAAGGAAAAAAGCCTTGAGATGAGTAGAATTGAGCTTCTTGATCGCTATGTCGGAATCACGTTAGATCACAAGCAGTACCTCTTCGCAGAGCGACGTCTGCATGATCTTGGGTATCTCGACCAAAATGACGAAAAAGCACGCATCAAGTTGCTCAGTGCGGATGCTGCAAATCCTACATCTTGGAACCACGAGGTCAAGAGAGCAGTGGAAAGCCTCAAATTATCCCAGGTAGAAGAAATCGGTCTGCGTAGGAGCCTTGAAAGACCCTACGACGAAGACTACACTTGGGTTCTCGCCCTCGACACCCTCTACCACTTCACACCCTCCCGCTGGTCAATCATCAACTACGCCTACCGCGAGCTTAATGCTTCATTGATGGCATTCGACCTCCTTCTCGCAGATGATGCTTCCTTTCTCAACCGCTCCATTCTATTCATCTTAACCACGCTCATGAGCACCCCTTTCAGAAACTTCGTCACCAAAGCCCAGTATCGAGAGAAGCTGATCGAGGCCGGGTATAAAGATGAAGACATTGAGATTCGAGATATCTCGGAACATGTCTTCAGTCCGCTAACGAAGTTTCTTGATGAAAGAGATGGGGAGTTAAAGATGATAGGATATGGACTCGGCTCTTTTCGGATGGCGAAAATAATGTTTGGATGGTGGGCTAGAACGGGCGTTGTAAGGGGGTGCATAGTGGTCGCGGGAAAGCGTTGAGATTGAAACCCATTGGTTTTCATAGAATATGCAAGGCAGGAGTTGAAAGGCTCAGACCAGACTCTCATTATCTTAGGTCCACGTCTTTTCTCGTGATCCATCACTACCATGGTTAAAAGTCGACCAAATCCTCATTTGTCCTTCCGCTCTTCTCCCTCGTCAACCTCATCAACAGCTTCATCACCTGCATCTCAGCCCTGGCGCGCAATCCACATCCCCCAACTTACCCAGCAAAGAACAACATCCCATCCCACACTACTGACCGCCGGATGCTCGCTAAACGCCTCCTTGATCCTCAGAGTTCCCCGCCCACTCGCGATAACTTCCCATGTCGTGACGAACTGCCGGAAGAACGCAGCTCCGATCAGAACCCAATAAAGCTGTCCATAGTAGGAATTGATCGATGCCTTGGACGCCCTCGTTGAATTATCCGTGAAGTTCCAGCTCCTCGGGATGAGAGAGTTGGCGATTGGAGGGAGTAGTAATAGAATATGCGGAATTGAAAGGAGAAGGAGGAAGTGCGCGCTTAAACTTGAGAGAGGGATGAGGACGGTGGTGATGATGGTTCCATAGATGGCGAGAGTGTAGATGATCCACGGACCTGCCCATCTCTTAGACCTTGACGTTTGCTCGATGAGCGGCTTGCTTCCTTGAGGTGAGTATAGCAGAACAGCTATGAAGAACAAGTTCGTGGCGAAGGATATAGCTACGATTTGACCTAACAGCATGTATGCCCAAATATAAGAAATTTGCCGTCTTTGACCTATTTGAAATTTAAATATTCATTCAATTGCTACCTCTAGAATAAGAGTGAGTGGATAATTAAGGGCCATTCATACCTTGCCTCCCCATCCAAACCCCCCACCCAGCAGCCCAAAAAAAGATCTGCTGACTCCACCATAACCTTTCAGGCGTCTCAACCACCGTACCCCAAGCCTCTTTAAACAATTTCGAGTCCCTCAGCCAATTCCCCAATCGCAAGTTCCCCGCATCGCTTCCGTAGAAAAACTTTTGCTGCATTTGCTGCATGGCGGCCCAGGTTCGGTATGAGTGGACGAAGAATAGGAACATGTGGGTCCAGGTTAGGAGGAGGCTGAGGGTGGCAAGTAGGGCGTGGAGATGGATGGGAGGGATGCGGATGGAAGACTTGGAGGACTTGCGGTAGAGGTTTTGGAGGATGAGGAGGGAGAGAAGGGAGCAGAGGAGCATATAGGATGTGAAAATGGATATGGGACGGAGGTTGGAGGGGTGGGCGGGCTGGGATGGACTTGTCGACATTTGGATGGCTTCGTTTTCTTTTCTTTCTTTATTTCCTTTCTTCTTTCCTCAGTCTTGAAGGATATTATTGAGAAGGAGATAGATTGATGCCAAAATCGATGGATTGATGCCAAATCTAGTTGATCTACACGTTCCATCCCACGGAAAGTAGACGGTGCTGGATGGACTTCATGGGAAAAGCTATATTCTGTCTTGGTGCTCCCATTGGACGTATGAATGTAGAACAATTGAAGGCTGAACGTCGGCGATGCAAGTTTCGGTGAAGGAGTCGGCACGTGGACAAGAATAAAGTGTCGGCTATTCTGCGCTACGCCTCAGAAGGGTCTAGGTTTCTCCCCGCAAAACCTTTCGAAGCCTCCAACCTTACCCATCTTCTCCTTCTTCCACCATCGCCACACACGGAGCATTTTGTTTGCTCACAACAATATCCTCCACTACTCTGGCTACGTATTGGGGGCTCTTTGTTGCTCAAAAGTACAGCTGACCAGCATTGTTGTCAAGCGCCCTCGCCAGCAAGGATTCCCCACGTGTTGATGATGTCAATTCGTTCTCCAATCACTTACAACGACTGAACCTTGGACTTCTCCCGTCCTCTCCAGAACCCAGCCATAATCTCGTCTTCTCTTTCTAGTCCACCCCATTCATACTCATGACGGACACACCAAATCGAGACTCCGAGCAAGATCAGAGGGACGCCGCCATCCTCTCAAGGCACCTGGATCCTGCCTATTCTGGGGATTTTGATGGAACTCTGAATGAGCAGACGGCAAATAATGATTCAACCAGTGACCCGATGACTGCCGAGTCATCTCTCAGGTTGTTAGGAGGCGACGTACATCGTGATCTCTATCGAATCAACGCTCGTTCAAAGATCGCCAAACTGCATAAACGAGCAGCAACATTTGCCCACTCACCTCATTTCTCAGAACCCGCCCACAATGTACCTCCTCCCTCGGAGCAAATGGCCCCAGGAGGCTTTCGAAGGGCGGCCTTCTTGGAACGACAACACCGTCGCTTCTCCAGCGTAACCACTCCTGTCACCAAGAATTTTGTTTCCTTCCTCGACCTTTATGGAAGTTTCGCAGGAGAGGATCTTGCCGAATCCGACGAGGAAGATGTTACCGATTCAGAAACCGAGGCAGAGCCGACAGAACGAAGGCCACTTCTTGGTCGACGAAAGAGCACCAGAGCAAAAGCTCCGGGTGATGCAGGCAATGTCAAGTCTTTCTTTACCCTTCTCAAAGCATTCATTGGGACCGGAATCATGTTTTTGCCAAAGGCATTCAAAAATGGGGGCATGCTTTTTTCCTCCATTACTCTTATTATGGTGTCATTGATTACCAGCCTCTGCTTCCATCTGCTGCTTCGATGCCGATTGAGGTACGGCGGTGGCTACGGCGAGTTGGGAGAAGCGATTGGTGGTCGGAGAATGCGGAGGCTGATTCTGTCTTCCATCACCATCTCACAGATTGGCTTCGTCTGTGCGGGCATTATCTTCGTAGCAGAGAATCTCTTCTCATTTGTGGCCGCCGTGACGCCGAATGCGACCCCTATCTCTACAAACACCCTGATCGGTATACAAGTTGTCGCTCTCATACCGCTGTCGTACATTCGAAATATCTCCAAATTAGGCCCTGCTGCTCTCCTTGCAGACGTCTTCATTCTCATCGGACTGGTGTATATCTACCAATATGACCTTTCCCACATCGCTAAAATGGGAGGCTTCAATCCAACAATTCGTCTGTTCAACCCAAGAGACTTCACGCTGACAGTCGGTTCTGCGATTTTTACCTTCGAAGGCATCGGTCTTATTCTGCCAATACAGTCCTCCATGAAGGATCCGCAGCACTTTAATAAGCTCCTCTACATGGTTATGTTCATCATCACTGTCATCTTCACTTCGGTCGGCTTCTTGTGCTATGGTACCTTCGGGGACAGAACATCAACGGAGATTATTACAAACTACCCTCAGGACAGCAAGCTCGTAAACGCCGTGCAATTCCTTTACGCAATGGCTGTTCTAGTGGGCACACCCGTTCAACTGTTTCCCGCCCTCCGTATTATGGAAGGCAAACTCTTCGGCCACCTGTCAGGAAAGCGGGACGGCCTAACCAAGTGGAAGAAGAACCTGTTCAGAACCTTGCTTGTTATTCTCTGCGGTTTCATTGCCGCTGTTGGAGCTGGCGATCTGGACAAGTTCGTGTCTCTTATTGGATCCTTTGCCTGTGTTCCGCTGGTATACATCTACCCGGCGTTTCTGCACTTCAAGGGCGTCGCCAGTACGAGGATTGAGAAGGCCGGGGATTTGTTGATGATGGTGGTGGGCCTGGCTGCTATGGTCTACACGACATGTGTTACCATTTGGAGGTGGACCGAGAGTTGAATTCCGTGTCGCATGGCGTGAACGCATTCGGTGGCTGCACTTGTTCCCCAGTCATTCTGTACCGCCGCATGGCTATGGAGTTTGGGCTTTCGGAGCATATTGGGTTGGAGTTGGACTCTCTCTTTGAACTCGTCTGAAGCAAAAGTATTAGTCCATATGGTCATGGAGTGCAACCGTCCTACTGTAATACAATTTTTATTTAAAACGGCTGCCGATCGTGTGAAGATGAAGGCTCAAACTGGCATAGTGCGTATCGGATCCGGAGAAATGCGAGCCGGACACTTTGGTCGAATAGTCAAAGGGTCTTTCATCCTCACTCCTCATCTTTCCACTCATGCCACGCTTTCAGCATACAAGATGAACTCTGATTGCCCTAGGCTGAGGTATCTAGAAGAACATTCATCATGCCTTGGCTTTCCAGGCCCTGAGCCATGTCATTGGCTGACCAAGTTTCCATTCCTGCGAGGCCGCCGTGGGAGCTGAGACGTGCCTTGTGTCGCAAAGACGATCACGTTCACTTTCCAGCAAGATTCCCTCGCCGCGTCAACAGGATTTCTCGCATGGCGTCATATGCGGTTAGACGTTCTATAACGAAGCTTCAAGCTACCCCTCCACCTCCACCTCCACCTCCGCCTGCTATAACAACTTACCTCTACAGCACAAACAGCAATCACCGAAACCAACAACCATGGCTACCGCTGAGACTGTTGACCTCTCTGAGCCTCATGCTCCAAAGGATGCCTCCGTAAATGCATTTGAGTCTATTTTCCCTTCCATCAAGAGCGAGCTTGTCAAGCTCCGACGCGATCATGACAGTAAGAGACCAGAGCCTCGCATTATCCAGTCGATTTGCTGACCCAGTACAGAACATGAGCCCGAATATTTCCGCACTGTGTCAAGTCTCTCCGACGACGAATTGACCTCCTTCAAATTACCCCAAGATCTCGAATCCGTCCGGGTCGGCACCAGCGCCTACGGCCTCCACCTCTTCGGAAAACTTCATATTTCGGCAAGCAAAGGAGGTTACATACACGTACGAGTCTTCGTAGCCGCGGAAGAGGGTACAGATGGCAAGACTGAAGATGAGAGGGTCGCTAAGTTGCACAGCATTCACACTGAGGAAGTGGTAAAGAAGGATGGCGATCACGTATTCCGGGCTATTTTTGGAAAGGACGATCCATTGGAGTGGTTTGAGACTTGAGGCTCAGCTACGATACTTCAGGAGGGCATACTTGAGACAGGAAAGGTACGGGTTGACTTTAAGGGGATGATGCTAACTCCAGTAACTAAAATATGAATATTGCGTCCTTCATTTTCCGAACTTGTTCTGCAGCGTCTTCAGCATCCATTCCTCCGTGACTACTTCGGCGAATTTTTGATCCATATCGAACAGGTTGTTATCATGCACAGCAGCATGGCGATCACCACACGCCTCTCTCACAACGAACGGCGAGAATCCATATTGCATTGCGTCTACTGCAGCCTTATAAGCCTTACTCATTCTGTGGATGACCTCAACATGGTTGGGAACTTACACGTAGTAGCTCTGACACAGCCACTTGTCGAATACCCACAGATTATCGTCGTGTCAATCCCCATACTAACTAGCAGACTCGCCAAACTGGTCCCAAAGAAACTACTACTGTACTGTTTGTATACGATTACTTCGTCTTCGCGCGGAACGACACCTTCGGCAAAGTCGCGCATTGGATTGCCCTCGTCGTAGGCGTTGAGGACGTTAGGGAGTTTATACTTATACCATTTCCCACCACTTAGACCTATGAGTAATCCGGTAAGCCTGGCAATGGGATTTGGTTTTCTTGGCTTACCTTTGGTATTGTAGATGACTGAGGTGAAAACTACAGGTATTGACAACTTACGGCACTCCGCGATGAGACGTACCATTGAATCGCGGGCGACGTCGAACCGCTCAGGCGCGTAAAGAGGGCATCCAGGAGTATGGTATGCTTTTACAGCATCGATAACCACGAGAGCGGGCTTGTCGCCGAACGGAAGCTCATTTTTTCCATAACACTTCGCGTAGTTTTCTTCAACATTTTAGGCGTGGGACGATTATAAAGCTCTTTGGATGACTAACCACTCAAGTCTTTGTACTCGGACATTTCCCTACTCGATGTTTGTCTCACTATTCAAGCAGCGGAGTATGCAAAATCATCATACGAGACCCAGGCCATAGATATTATTCAACATTGAGTTTGAGCATCCGAATGTTCGTCGGAAGCCCGAAGCCGAAGCTTGCGCGAAAGTGGAGACGATCAACATTCGCGATTTAGCTTATCATACAGAAGCTCTTGATATCTATTTTCCTATCTTACCCTATCTACAGCGGAACTCTGAGAACACTGCGTTCGTGTTGTGGTGATTTCTGTTCCTGCTTGTTCAACGAAAAGATCTTTCCTAACAATCTTCGCTTATATCCTAGGCCAGTGACGATGGCGGGACTGACCTACTTGATCCTGGCGCTTAATATGGTGTTACTATTGGCATTGGACTTGCTTTTGCTGTCGTTATGGTTGGATTTACGCTGGTAGGTACCACTTAGACGCATTTATGAATATCGAGTTTGCTCACGGAACAAAAGGTCCAAAATCGATATGGAGCGCATAATACTTTCAAATCGACGGAGGAGTTCAACACTGCCTCCCGATCGATCAAGCCTGGAGTGATCGCAGCTGGCATTGTTTCGAGCTGGACACATGCCTCTACCCTTCTGACCAGCTGTACACTGGCTTACTCGTATGGAGTCAGTGGTGGCTTTTGGTATGGAGCCGTTGGCACCTTTCAGACGCTCTTCTTCGCATTCACCGCTTTTCGAATCAAAGAAAAATCGAACAATGCCCACACGTTCCTGGAAATCGTTCTCCAGAAACATGGGAAGATTGCTCATATTATGTTTACCTTTCTCGGCCTGATTGCAAATCTTATTGCTGGATCCGCTCTCATGGCTGGAGGAGGCGCCGTCGTGAGCTCTTTGACTGGGATGAATATCTGGGCTGCGTACTGGATTCTCCCAATCGTGATCACGGCTTACATTGTTGTCGGTGGTCTACGTTCAACGTTCATTTGCGACTACCTCCATACGATCATCCTATTTGCCTGTATCTTTGCCTTCATGTTCCAAATTTACGCTATCAAACCCGAAATCGGATCGCCCGGAAGAGTGTACGATCTTTTCAAGTCAGCAGAGGTCCGAGACCCTGCCCATTCCGAAAAGGGTTCCTATTTAACGGTCAAGTCTCATGATGGTCTCGTTAAAGCAGCTACGATCCTTCTCGGGGGCTTCAGCAATGTCTGGACTGATCAAGCTTACTGGCAACGTGCCATTGCATCTAGTCCGGCCACGGCAGTCAAAGGATACATCCTCGGCTCAGTCGCATGGTATGCGATACCGTTCTCCATGTCCACCGCAGTCGGCTTGGCCGCAGCTGCTCTTCAAGGTAACAACTTATTGGCTACAAAACTTACAGCGGCCGACGTCTCCGCTGGTCTCGCAGGACCCGCAGCAGTGATCTCTCTTATGGGCAGCACCGGAGCGTATCTATTCATCATTCTCGTATTCATGGCGGTCACATCTTCTGTATCGGCTGAAAGCATCGCAGCGTCATCACTTATGACGTTCGATATCTACAAGTCGTACATTAATCCTCGCGCGTCGGTGCGGGCGCTCCTATGGGTTTCCATCGCTGGCCTTTGTATCTATGGAGCTGCTCTGTCCATTATCTCTGGTATTTTTCATGCTGCTGGCATCTCTTCAACCTATCTCATTAGTATTCTTGTAGGTCCTACTAGGCATCAAAATCCTTCAGGGCATCTTGCTAAATTTACCAGGCTTGTTTACTAGGAGGCGGAGCTTTACCCGTGGCCTTCATCGTGTTATGGGACCGAACATCTACCTTCGCAGCTATCGTCTCCCCAATTGTCGGCCTTGCTCCGGTCTCATTTCCTGGATGGTCGCCACGAAGATACGTTCCGGCGCTATCAACATCGCTACTACAGGTGATGTTTATAACAACCTCGTAGGTGACTGTGTCAGCCTTGGAATGGGTCTGGTATGCATCATTCTCTTTTCCTACTTGATGCCCGATAAGAAGACGCAGATTATCGACATCATCGAAGGGGAAGAAGTCGCTGTTCCTGCAACGCAGCAAGCCGACGCTGAACGCCAATACGATGATGAGAAAACCGCTGCTAGCACCGAAGGTTCCGCAGGAGCGCCGAAAGGCGTACATACTCAACTCAAGAACTCCATGGCCGAAACCCTCAAGCCAGTCTTGGAAGAAGGGGCAGTTCCAGTGTGCGCGCTTTCACCCGAGGAGGTCCGCTCACAGAAACGTCTCGCGCTGAGAGCTCTCATTGTGGGTACCCTTGGATTTATGATCATACTACCATTCACACTGTTTGGTACTGGCTATGTCTTCTCCAAGGGCTTTTTCTACGCCTATGTCATTGTCGCCTTTGTTTGGGCTTGGACGAGTTTCATTATTTGTGTGGTCATGCCGATTTGGGAGAGCAGGAAGGAGATGTGGTATATAGTTGGTGCGATGATGAGGGATGTAGGGAGGAGGCAGGTGCATCGGACAGAGTAATGTTAATTAGGGGAGGATATGGGCAATGCAACGAGTATCACGAAATTATTAAAATTTGTTTTGGAACAGTTGTGTCCATCACTGATCCAGGTCTTCGTTCTAAAATCTATCAAACTGTGTCTCCAACAAATCGGAAGTTGCTTGCACCACATTTACTCGGTCCCTTCCGAGAAAAGAGACAAGGAGTTGGTATCTCCAAGTATTAATGACATGAAAAACTACATTCATCACGTGCTGGTCCCTCACATCGCTTAAATTGAAGCCGGTTAAAACTTCGTAATTCAATCTCGGACTTTCTCCCAACACCTTCTCTCTAGCATGAGTCTCGCCCCAATAGGCCCTACTTCCACCAGCCTCTTCCGAATAGGAGGAACGACTCTAGTCAATGTACTCGTGTTCTTCCGGCATAGAATTCCTAGCTCGGCCCTCCTCAACAGCACACCAGGTTTACCGCCGAGACCGGATATTAACCGCAATATCATCCATATTGCATTTAATCTTCACGCACAACCTTGCCCCGGACAAAATGCTCTCCTTTAGGTGAATCCATCCCATCTAGATGGCTCGCCTCCAGCCATGAATAGAAGGAATCCGGGCGCTCTCCCTGTCGCGTACCGATTTAAGCTTTCCTCAAGCTTCCTCCCCTATGTCTCCTTCTCCGAAGCAGAGCTGACGTACTCTGGCAATATATCATCCATGATAATTCCGCTAGCACCTATAAATCAATAATGCAGCTTGACATACATGTTGCCTCTGCATTCCTGGCTAAATTTTCTTGGCCGCGTGTCCAATATACGTCTACCCGGGGCCGCTCCATTCGGTTTACTACAGGCGTTCCGGGTAGCATCTTGGGGCTGCAGTAGGTGCTTTTGGCGAATGATGGATTCTCTCTCTTTAGTTGAGGTCCACATTCTGGATGCGAGGCCAGCGTATGCTCGCAGGCCAGGAACGCCTTGTCTGCGGATCCTAGAATCTTGACGCCGAAAGGCCAGGCGAGGTTAAAAGATTCGTTGTCGTTTACGTTTAAGACTTCACTTCTGGCTATTCTCAGGTCTTCGTATCATTCTAGCCATGTATATTTGACCCTCTTCCACATATTATTCCTCCGCCAAGATCTTCAATCTATTCAATATTTCTTCAGTCCACTTGTTGCTGCTTTCATTATGTATCGTTCATCGCTTCAGTCCTTACTCTGGCTTTTGGTGGTGGTCTTGACATTTAACTGGATGACCTTAACCAATGCAGACACAGCCACCAACAACACAATCACCAAAGGTGGCAATGCAAACATAACCGTCAATAGCACAATCCTCATTATCGCGCGGGAGGCCTCTTCGGCATTTTCTGGGTCGTCTGTACTTCAAGGCTATGGTATACCCTATCAAATCCTCGATATATCGCAAAATGGAGCGGCACTACCAACCCTGAATTCCTCAGCTACTTCAGGCAATTTTGGAGGCATCCTCACCGTCAGCGAAGTTGCTTACGAGTATGGCGACGATTGGAAGAGCGCATTAACGGACGCGGAATGGCAGCAATTGTATGCTTATCAAGAATATTTCGGTGTTCGCATGGTTCGTCTAGATGCGTGGCCCACAGCAGAGTTTGGCGTATCCACGACCGGTGGTGTAGGAGTCGACCAGCCTGTCAGCATATCGAACGCGTCGGCTTTCCCGACGGCAAACATTGTTATGTAAGTTCTTAGCACGTAGTTACGCCGAGTCGTATAACTAATTCTGCGCAGTGGAGCTCAAATGAGCACCTCCGGAATTTACCATTACCCAGCAAACATCACCAACAGCTCTCTTGCTGTGGAAATTGCGCAATTTGCTGCTGTTGATGGGTATCCTAAGTCCACTGCGGCAGTCATCAACAATTTTGGAAATCGGGAGCAGCAAGTTTGGTTTATGCCGTGGGCGACAGATTGGTCCACAACATCGACATTCCTGTCACATGCATGGATTCATTGGATGACGAGAGGCCTATACCTGGGATTTCGTCGCGTGTACTTCAACACCCAGATCGATGATATGTTCCTAGAGACTGAGCTGTATCAGCCTAATGGCTCCAACTTCCGGATCAAGCCTGCTGACCTGACGGCACATATCACTTGGATGGCAGACATTAACTCAAGAATGCCCGCCGGATCTGCATACAAGCTTGAGACTGGCCACAACGGCAACGGTAATATTGAGGCAGCGGTTGATCTCGATTATAACAATGATCCAGCGAAGTGCGACCCGCAGACTGGCATCGAGTATGATGACCAAATCGATACTCCACTCGAATTCCAAAAGCCATTGGGAACTGGCACGTCTATCTGGCCTAATAACATAACCGAGTATACCTGGAATACTTCGTGCTTACAATTAGATGATCTCGAGCTGTTCTGGGCTGATCAGACTAACCTCAACGCTTTCTTTCATATTTCGGTGAGTCTCACAACCCCAATCCAACTGGTTCATGAACTGACAAATCGCAGCATACATTGTAAGTTCGAGAATGAGGTAAAATTATGCCGCGGGGTACTAATATTGTTCAGCACACATGAAGACGAGGACAATGCCACGTATTCTGATGTCCTGAAGGAGATCACCTGGAATCAAAAGTGGCTGGCGCAAGTTGGCATAAGTGCAGGAGACAATTTCTCTCCCAATGGCATCATTCCACCTGCAATCACGGGACTCCATAATGGAGACGCAATCAGAGCTTGGCTGGGAAATGGGATTAAGTACGTTGTTGGAGATAACACTCGACCTATCCTTATGAGTCCAGTATGAACACCCAAATTCGTCAACTTTTCACGCCTAGCTGACATCATGAACAGCTCAGCCCTTTCTGGCCCCTCATTACCAATGTAACCACAAACGGATATGCTGGATTATATATTATTGGTCGTTGGGCAACCACGATCTACTACAACTGTGACCTTCCAAGTTGTACAGTAAACGAGTGGATTGCTACTTCAGCTGGCAAAGGAACGTTTGATGATTTACTCGATGATGCCCGAGAAGTGAACACCAGACATCTTCTTGGCCTCCACTGGGATCCGTAAGTTCAGTCGTCGAGACCTAAGATTATTTTCTGCTAACTAACAAATTAGATTCATGTTTCATCAAGCAAATCTCCGTATATCCGATGTCCCCTCAATTACCGTCAACGGTGTTACGAAAAAATACTCACTACTCACGGCATGGGTGGAGACGGTGGTTCAAGAGATGATTCGATTGTAAGCATTCACCCCCTCACCATATTAGAAAACGTCAATCTAATAGGGGTCAGGACTACCTGGCCCATGATCACTCTCAAACACGACGACATCGCCCTCGCGTGGATTGCGCGCATGACCAGAGACCAATGTGCCCCCAACATGTCTTATCAGCTCTCCAAGGACCGCAAAACGATCACTAGTGTCACAGTGGGCGCCGCTAATAGCAAATGCTCAACATCGATTCCGGTGACTGTCCCGGGTGCAGTCTCGAATGCGGGCACGGCGACCAAGGAGCAAGTTGGGAGTGATCCGTTGACGTTGTGGGTTACGCTGAAAGGTAAATCGCAGACCTTTAAGCTTTCTAAGGCAATAAGTGTCATGTAAATGGAGAGGTAGGAATTTGTGTTCAATGATTCTTTTCCAAAAATGTCATAGCATAATATGTACAGTACAATACAGAACATGCAGTGCTTAAACGCACCGGTTTCCATGGTGACCCTCAGAAATCAGAAATCAGCATTACCCCGCATGTGATTGGAGGAATCTGCCTCACCCAATCCCGAAACTGTATCTTTCCACCATTATGAGCTAGGAAGAGGCTATTGTATTTTTTAGGCAGCACAATTCTTTCATCTCAGAAGCAATATATAAGAAGGGTGGTAAAACATCGAAACCGTTCAGTCATCTCCAAGCAGTTATCTGCAACTTCAAAAACAGCCTCTTACTTCTATCGTTATCGCCATGGCTGAGACTAAATTTCCTTGGGAGCCACCAGTCCTTCCAGCGGATCACCCCTGGGCCTCTACCAAAAACATGTACAACGCCGTTACGCTTACAATGACGCCGGAAGACATGGCGAAGATCCCGATTTCCGTCGACATGGACAACGAATCCAAGTTTCAAATCATTAAAGAGGCGTTGAAAGAGGACCTCATTACTAGACAATCAACCCTTGGGCAGGACGACGACGCCACCCTCAAGACCATACTCGCCTTAGCCATGGTCCAACATGAACTCGCCCAACATACCGAAGCCGAACAGACCTACCGCCAACACATCTCACTCCGCGAGAAGAAATCAGGCCCGGGATCTGCGCTGGCGGCCGAGCATAATCTCTGCTTCGTCTACTCCGATCAAGGCCGATATGCGGAAGCGGAGACGCTGCTCGGCCGTATGCTTCCCAGGCTGCAAGAGAAGATTGGCTACGATAGTCCGCAGGTATTGGGCAACTTGAGGCTGTTGATGGAGGTGTCGGCGAGGGAGGGGAAGTTCGATGATGCGGGGAAGTTGAATGGAGAAGGGTTTGAGATGGTGGAGGGGAGGAAAGGGGGGAAGTTTGGAAAATCTAGGGAGAAGGAGATGGAGGCGATGGGTGTGGTCAGGGAGAGGATTGAGAATTTGAAGATTGTGCCTGTGGGATAGTCTTCTTAGACATTGCTTCGGGTAGGAGGATTGAGTGGGTAATCGTATTGTTTTAGTGCTCTATACTTATTAGTGTAGTAGCTCTCAGATTTCTGCCCCCTCTTTATCGATTACGAGATATCTCTACTACTGATATTCAATCGCCAGAAAGTGGCGAGAAGCATCTTAAATCTAGAAAGTATTTCAGGAAGAAAAGAAGTTTAAGTACTGTGAAATACTCTCTTACCTCTTATGCGCTGTGGTGTTAGTGTTGTGCTTGGCTCTGTATGGAATACGTGCGAGACAGGGCTCCTACCAACGTTAGTAAATTAAAAACTCTTGCGACTGGCCTATCAAAATTATGTCGTTGCTGCATAACTACAAATTGCCAAGCGATAGGCTGAAATTATGGCGCCGTGGCTTATATCGATTCTGCCTTCGTACTCTCAGCCGCAAATGTCTGGGCACAACCTACCTCGTTCCTTCAAATACTTGTTACATTGTACTCTTTTCTCTAGCTTTGCTACATGGAGATTCGGCCTGTCAAAAGTCTCAATGTGGCGATATCCGAGATACACGGCGTTTCAGAGGTCTTTGTTATATACATTGACCATGATATCGCTATCCCTTTATCAAGACCAGGCTCTTGCCGATGAAACGAATAACAACCCGTTTCTCTTCACCATGGATGGAGCGGCAAATAGCGTGACCGGCTATCCGGGACTTGCATACCAGGCCATACGTTATGAACCATTGTGCGGTAACCTCGGCACAGATTCGCGCTTCTCGGGACCCCTTGATATCAGCGGCCGCTGTACGCCGGCGATGGATGCCTTTGGCAACAACTCTGTCGACAACTTAGCTCTCTATGACACTACGGGTACAAGACTCAAGGACGCACGCGTGGGAGGCGGATATGAAGTATGTCTTTGCTTTGCGATGTCGCAAACAGGCGCAGGCCTCAAAGGAGCTATGTGTCTCTGGGTGGATGGGACAGGCAGAGGGGATGCATGGTGGAGTCTGGCGACGGATAGAATTGCGGCGGGCAACTACAGGCCGAACGTTGAAAAAGCGCTCCCGTTGTGTAAGGACGTAGACGTGAGTTCATTGAGGGCAGCGTGGAGTGCCACGGCAGTGCAGCCATCCGTTACGGAAAGTTGGGCCACTGTGAATGGCCCAGAGATCATTACTTCGACAGTCATTCCATCTGGTAAGTTGCTAAATGTTGCTGAAAAAGGTCTACGTACCTAACAGTGTGGTAGTCGTGGATTATACAGAGGTGATGACGCTTACAACGACAGACTCAAAGGGAACTCCTACCACGCAGACGGTTACTAGAGTGACACAAGCGGCCGTCGTCACCGTAGAGGCAGGATCTAAAGGGCTTAGCAGGAGCGACAAGATCGCGTTGGGGGTGGGGCTCGGAATTGGTCTTTTGACTATTCTCCTCATGTTGATAGGACTTTGTATCCAGTGCAGCAAAAAATGATAGTGAGACACTGCCGCACTGTAGGTTGATAATGATGATGCATCAAATCCGGAGAAACGTCGCCGCCACGGACGTAATGGAGGTTTGAAGGACAAAAAATAATATAGAAACAAGAGCGTTTACTTGCCGCGAAGCTCTGCTTATTCCGAGTTAAACTTGGGCTCCAATTGGCCATGTCTGGACTCTGATTGGGTGACGGTTTCTACTAGCACGTGATGCATTTCGTGTTTTGCCTACAAAGTCAACCTTAAATCAACCTCCCCATTAGCCAGCTACCCCACAAGCACTCAGGGTTAGACTTGTATATGGTTAACAAGCGAGAGGGCTTGGGCGTTCAATTCAAATTATAAGAAGGAACAGAAGGATGGGGTTGAGTATCTGGTTGATCAAGGGGTTGATGTGATAACCATCGATATCACTCGCTGCGCACCTCTTGTGTTCGCGATTGAGAGATAAAGTTATTGCTGACACTCGAAAGAGACAGAAAGCAATCATTCTTGTCTTCATCACGTGCTCGAAAAGTAGAGGCGATGTCGGACTCGGCTCCTCGGCTCCTCAACTTCTGTCTCCCCACTCGTATCTTCGGACTGCTTTCCAGAATCCTTTTCGGATTGCCTTTCTTCTAACAGCTTTAAGTATGATCCATGCGTTATTCGGCTATCCGGCGGAACTCTTATTTGACGCTTCTCTCCAGACCGCACGTTCATGGGTTCTCTATCCGCCCATATCAGCGTCTCAAGCTCTTTTCTCTCCGCATCGCGTGCCCGCTAGTGGCGGATAAGTCGGCATATGCAACCATCTCGCAGTACCACGGGTCGGACTAGATCTCTTCCTGGTAACAGTCTTATGGATCGACGTTGATCTCATGGATAAGGTCGGCGTGGGTGGGAATAACTACTTTAGCTCTGCACAATGCCGCGTCTTCAAACCTACATTTCACAGTCCCCGTATCATTCAGCGAGAACATGCATTTTTAAATTTGTCTTAAACACCCATATGCCTTCTTCTTCAAGTCGAACAGGACTGTATATGCAACGATACATAGGGAACATTTCCTGAGTAGACACACACACCTCCTACAGCGGAGATGAGCATCTCGAACGATGTCTCTGTCCTGCCCGCAACACCTGGCTTGGACTTGAAACAAGGCTGTGAGGGTATTGACTTGGAGAAAAACGCAGAGCCAGTTCCCGCAGCGCATCGTCATGCCCTAACCCGTCATGTTTCTGGACCGCCATACTCGATTTTCAGCCCAAAATCGAAGATGTTCATAGTTGCCTCGGTCTCCGTATCTGCGATCATATCACCCTTTGGAGCGACAACTTTTTATCCAGTATTGAACGTGTTAGCCAAACAATTAAATGTTTCCCCGGCGATGGTGAATCTTTCTCTCACCACGTATATGGTTCGTTTCTTCCTTAAGCTAAAGATTTACATCTTTTGTCCGCTAATACTAGCAGATTGCTCAAGCAATTGCTCCTTCTGTCCTTGCTGGCATGTCCGATAATAGCGGCCGTCGTTTGTCTTTCATCATCTGCTTCATCATCTTCATCGTCGCCAACATTGGCCTTGCTCTGCAAACAAATTACGCGGCGTTATTAGTCCTGCGAATGGTCCAGGCAACAGGATGTAGCGCTTCTATCGCTCTTTCAATTGCTGTCGTCGCCGACATTTCCACATCTGCGGAAAGGGGAAGGTACATGGGCTACGCCACTGCCGGCCTCCTTTTCGGCCCCGCGTTCGGCCCTACAATTGGGGGTCTGCTGGCTCAGTATCTCGGGTGGCGCTCCATCTTTTGGTTTCTTGTAATATACGCTTCTTGCTTGCTCGTGATCTTTACATTTTTCTTTCCAGAGACATGCCGCAATGTTGTTGGCAACGGGTCGATTCCCGCGAAAGGAGTCAATCAATCCATCCTCGGCTACCTTCAGCAACGGAAGCACTCTCGAGACGTTAATAACGTCTCGGATGACCACTCAACAACCCCATCTAAAAAGCGCAAATTCAGGTTCCCGAATCCACTGCGGACACTGCAAATTCTTGGCGAGAAAGAAAGCTGCATTATCCTCATCTACAATGGCTTATTTTTCACTGGTATGATGATGGTAACGGGCTGTGTCCCGGATACGTTCAAGGAAGCCTATAATCTCAACGAGCTAAAGGTTGGTCTTTGTTATATTTCCTTGGGGACAGGAAGCTTGCTTTCCGCGCTCACCATGGGCCACGTGCTCGACTGGAACTTTCGACGTCACGCCCAGCGTCTCGGCATGGCTGTCAGTAAAGGCAAGCAACAAAACCTTCGGCACTTCCCCATCGAAGAAGTCCGGTTGCAGATCGTTTTACCGGGCCATGTTATTGGAACCGCGGCACTCTTTTTATTTGGCTGGACCCTCAAGTTCAGGACTCACATCGCAGGACCGGAGGTCGCGCTCTTCTTCATCGGCTTCGGCTTCTCGACCGCTTTCAACAACACGAATACGCTACTGATCGATCTGCACCGGGACAAAGCAGCAACTGCGACGGCTGCTGTGAATTTTGTCCGGTGCCTCATGTCTGCCGGAGGCTCAGCCGCTATCATCCCAATGGTTCAAGCGATGAATCCTGGTTGGGCGTTCACATTCATTGGATTGGTGTATGTGGTGCTGATTTCGATGGTGTTTCTCATTATGAAAAGGGGGATGCAATGGAGAATTGAAGCAGAGGCGAAACAAAAAACGAAGGCTGCCGAGCCTCCCACTTGTGTTATAGTCGATGAAGAAAATCAGTTGCACATCAATGAAAGTACAGCGAATGACGGAGAAGATGACTCTAAGGAGAAAGAAATAAGAATATAAACAGATTTAAGTCCCATTACGGGCCTTCTAGCATTCTCCGCCTTTTAAATCATGTAACTTGAAGAGCAGAATATGCTAACTGGCGAATGGCTTTTGGCATTGACCACTTATCTAGAGCGGCAAATTTCGAGAAGTAAAGGATGATGCTACCTTTCGAGAAAGCCTCCTTGGGGTCTATCCATCGGGTCTTGAAAAGAATTTCTTTATTCGCTTTAAACGGGTGAACTTACTCTTTGGAAACTTTTTAGTAGTGTGAAGTAAATCCTCTCTTTGTGCGACTGTATCTTGCAACTTTCATATCCTTGCCGGGTCGTTAATATCTTCATGTAGAATCTCGCTGAGAGCTTTGTCCTCAGCATGAAACCACTTGGCTCCATGGCGAACCAACATTTGCTTCATGCTTATAAGTCTGGGCCACAACCGTTCATCTCTTGGCGGAGAGAACGAAGACATTTCGCAAATGATTGAGTGCCAAGCCCAATTGGGGTCCGCGCCCGTTTGGAACAAGACTTCCACAAACTCCACGACTGATGGAAAATGGTAATTTCGTCTGATCATAAATCCATGACTGGCAGATGAAGATTCTCCAGCAATGCTTCGCAGCAAGCGAATCTCAGACACTAGCAGAATGTGCAATCCGCTCAGCGCGAGATGGACAATATCAGATATTAACCTTCTACCGCGATCAGCACGTCTTTGATCATCATCCATATCTGCTTTCGAATAAAAAGTAGCCCCTCTGTAATAGCAAGTGGACGCCACAAGAGTAGTCGCATATTTCTCGCAATCTTTATTTCGTCCTAGACATTTTCCGATCTACCTTGAATCTTCAAAAGGAGCAGGGATGTTTGCTGCTTTGTTGGAGGAGGAAACCACCCGCGTTAGCTCGTCGAATATCGAAACAAGTGCCTCTTCGGAAGCACCTGTAGCCTTGTTGGCATAGAAGACACAAAATGCTGTAACGTCCCAGGCTGATGAATGGGACTGCGTCCGAGGAATGAGCTTGTAGTCAAGGACGAGGCCGCGGCATAGGGGTAGGTAGGGATCAAACGAACTCTTAGTACTGTGCGATGTAGATACTGAACTGTGGCATGCGGCTCGGAAGCTTTGCTGTTTATCTCCTCTTGGGAATGATGACTAATTTCTGGAAGACGCATACATCGGCTGTTTAGCCTCCATTTCATTGTCTCTGCTCTTGAACTCACTTGCTCTACAGTGAAATTCTCAATATTCGCGCGGAGAAGTGAATCGGCATCGTCATCATCCATTAAAGAAAGAAGTAGAAGAGATGGTGCTTCAACAGCAGCTCCAACTATCTGGAAGAGCTGAGAGGCATGCTCGACATAGAAAGGATTGATGCTGTCCATGATGTTTTGGAAGAGATGTTCTGGGTCGGGTGGAAGTATATCAAGCCTTTTACGGAGATCAGAAATTCTATCCCCATTCCTGAAACCCGCAAGCAGAGATCCGACGAGCAAGTAGAACCATAGGAATACCCCTCATGGTTTTGTGGCTACGTCATCAACGAGCTGTTTTGCAAGGCGATGTCTCTTCTTTGCAGCTCGCCATGCTGGGGAAGCGAAGGCGATTGACGAAGCGATTGGTGAGCCCTTCAGCATCCACGGTATTTACGGTCTGAATTGGTGCAGATAGAACTCTTGGAGGGTTTGACGTATGAGACTGCCATATTGCGTTCACGAGATCCGCTCTCCAATGTCGATTTCTCATCGACAAGGTCAAAGAGACACTCCGCGAGCTCATTCCCTTGTTCAATCACCGTTAATTGTCTTTGGATTTTCACATTCACTTGGTCACTATCTAAAGTCAGCTCTGATTGGATTCTAGCCTTTTCGGACACGCACCGAATAGTAACCAGGATACTTAAAACGATCTTTCGCCTCAAATCTTCGAGTCTCACTTCTAATGCATTTACTAGTTTACCTTTACAATCTGTATCTAAGGATGTAATGGCTAAAGCACTGACGGACTGTTGATCTAAATGATGGCTGTGTCGGACTGCCAGTCGCACTGCCTGCAATATCCCTACAGAATCCTCTAGGTGCATGGAGTAGCATTCGTGTATAGGTAGAAGGACTTTGTATTACAAGAGTAGTCAGGCAGTTATAATTAGGTTAGGCAAGACTGAGGAGGAACGAAGAAAGTTATTCATATATGGGTACATGGTGGGAAACAAGAGCCTAGCACAAATCCGATCTAGCCGCTGCAAGAACCTCGGCGAGAGAGGCATGGCAATTGCCAGTCGTTGTCCCTCAACACCATCAGAGTCTGCCATTGCGATTAAGACGTCGTCTTTCGACTACAATGCTTGATCATACACTCTTGTCGCGGACCGATCGTCATGTCGTCGGTGAATCCACGAAGAGGCCGCCGTATAGCCCGGAAAGCCTGTGATCTCTGCCGCGATCGTAAAGTTCAAGTGAGCTCTCTTTCCCGCATCATCACCCATGACCAAGGCTGAGTTGCGTTCCCTTCGGAAAGTGTGTATTTGAGGGTAATGATGCCGCCGTCTGTCGAAAATGCCTTCAGGTGAAGGCTCCGTGCACGTTTCTTAAGGACCGCAAACCTCGTGGACCTCCTAGCCAGTACTTCTTCCCCGCTCTAAATATCTCTGTATCCTCTTTTTGACCCCGTGCTGATGAAGACGGATCTATTAGCCGACCTAGAAATGCTTTCCCTCTGCCCATTGGGGATATCGCCGTTGAGCACCTATGCTCCCACACCATCTTCCTCCAGATTATCTCCGACTACCTCGACCTTGTCTACCCTGTTCTCCCTCTTGTCCACCAGCCATCCTTCCGTCTTCTCCTAAGCAGCCAGTCATACCATACCGATATATCGTTCTTTCGACTTTGCATGTCCATTTGTGCCGTGACTGTGGCATCCATCCCACGTAACATTGCAAAGTATGGCTGTGGACGATACACTAATGTGGGTAGCATGGTCGATCGGGCGTGCCATATCGTGTTATTAAGCAGAGTGGCAACGGAGCCAGAATGGCAGAACCGTCCAACTATGGAAACGATGCTTACTTCGATCGTTTTGGCTATGGCGTCACATTATGCGGGAAGGCCGAGCCAAGGCTGGGGATATGCCAATGAAGCGATAGACTTCTTCCGAACATTGGAGCTGTACAGGAGAGAAGGGTATGCCAATCTGAATGCGGTGGAAGGAGAGCTATGCAAGCGGGCATTTTGGGTCCTGTATATCATTCAAATGTAAGGCCTCAATCCCTTTCATGCATGCTATTTCACGAACCACGAACGAATCAACTCCTATAACCTCACTCCTCATTGGCTTGCGCCAAATCTGGTCGATTTGCTAGAATATACTTTGATAAACTAACTTCTGCCTAGTCACGATCGTCTTTCCTTTATTGTGCCCCATACAGGTCTCAGCTACGATCCCACGCACACAGACTGGGATTATTTACTCCCGCTGGAGATTTCCGACGAAGATCTATCGCCAAATGATCCTGCCCCCTCCCCTAATTTTCATACAGGACAATCTACAAATGGAAGTACCCCTCTCATCTCTGGCTTCGTTGCTCTCATCAAAGTCTTCCTTTGCGTTGTTGACCTCCTCTCTAATGGATTTCCCGGCTCTGCTCCTCAAGCTTATGCTATGTCTTCCGGAACCCTGGGATATTTAATTCCCGCCGTCGACTCCAACGAATCGATCCCTCCTACATCTAGTATGTCGAGAGAGAAGTCTACCTTAAGCTTGGAAGCTCTCCTTCGCATAATCAAGAAGTTGAGTTTGACACTGGACGAGCTCCCAGATGAGCTTAAAATCCCGAGCTCAGATGAAAGCGCTCAGCAGTCGCCCTTTGCCTATCAGTTCGATATCATGCGCGCAAACATTCATATTACGAGTTTGTATCTTCAAAGCACTATATTAGAAACTTGTTTGAACTCCTATCAACCTCGGCATACGATAGACGCGTCGGTAATCACATCGTCCATCAACAATGCGGACGGTGCAGCAACTTCGCCAGCATCGGTTCCGGAATGGCCTACTAGAATTGAGCTGTGGAAATTTCGAGAGAGTATCGCTAGAGAGCTTCTAGAGTTACTGAACTTTTGTTCATCATGGACGCTTGAAGCCAATGGATCATCGATGGTAAGCGATCTTTGTTATTCTTCGCTCTGACTTGGGCCACTTGGCGTCTTCGGTCCCTCGCTCTCCAGACCCTACGCTGTGCAAAATTTAATTTCTTATACTACCTACTCAAAGCTAACTGCATCTAGATTGTCAAAATTCGCGAGGTCGCAGCTACTTTGCTAGATCGTGATGATGGACCCGAAATCCTCTTGGAGATTGAAGAACGGTCCCGTCGCTATGTCCAGAATTTCGTGGAAATTCTTGCAGACCTGGATTACTCATCTCGTCCTACATGATTGGTCAATCGACGTGTCGTCTTTTTGCCGATTTTCAGCAGACTGGGGAAACATGAGTCCTCGGTACCTCTACATTTCGAGACCACAAATTGAAAGCATCTTTTAATGGTTTGCTATCAGTCACTGCTACTATTAAGTACGCTCCCATTGGCAAAAACAACACTATCAGCACTATAATCTCAGGAAACAGGCCTTCGAAGGCAGTATATCGACTCCAAAAGATCGCATGAGCCGTTCTATTATTCCATAGATCCGACACACGTGTATACAAAAATAATGGGATACGTTATCTCCAGTTGACGCTCTAAACCATGCGTCCGCCAAGCCAATCCCGTCCGTCGCTTATTCTTCGACCTTCGACTCCTCGGTGACGGTCACAATCTTCGTTTCCTTAAATTTCCTCGGAGGCGTGCCCCTTCCCCACAGCTCGTCAATCTCAATGTATGTTCGCCCTTTTGTCTCTGGGATGAAGAAATAGATGAAGACGGTAGCGAAGACAAGGACGGCCCCGAAGATGAAAGCGATTTTGCCGGCAAGGTTGCCCTGGTCAGGGTTTATGGCGTACGGAAGGGCAAACGACCAGATGCAAGAGCTGAGACCGTTCATGATAGTGCTGAGAGATTGTGTGGGGGCGCGGAGACGGGAAGTCGGGTTCTCAGCGCTGATCGGCCATGCTACGGAGCCCACCGTTCCTTGGTACACTGGGATCTATTAGGAGAAGAAGATGAGGAGGATTGGTTATTAGATGGACTCACCGAACGACCATATCGCCATGAAAACCACTTGGCCCCATATCGCTCCGTGTGTTTTCACGCATGCCAGCACCCCGATTAGGAAAAGTGTGATGCAGAGAATGCCTGTCCCGTACAGTGCAGTATTGCGTCGTCCGAACCATTCCACAAACACCCAGCCGCACATGTTTCCTATGACCATGAGACCAGACAATCCGACAGTTGTATCAAAGCTTTTCGCCACACTCATCCCGGCCAGTTGCATAAAGTAGCTCATGTATCCAATGACCCAGCTGGTTCCGCATGCATTTTGGATGAAGAACATCGAGACAGCTACCATTGTACGCTTGAGATTCTTCTTTTGGAAACACTCGGCCATGGAGCCCTGGGACTCATTATCTTGGTTCGTCCTGGCCAAAGCGTCATGAATTTCGGCCATGTGACCGTCGACATCGTAGTCTGGGGCATGTAGTTTGACGATGTTTTGCCGAGCCTTTTCGTGCTTTCCATGGGCAACAAGCCAGTATGGGGACTCAGGGAAGAAGGGTAAAACCAATAGCCCAACGGCCACGAAACCCCATTGAGTTGCAAAGAGAACTCGGTATGTACTTTTGCCAGTATAAAAGCTTGCCTGGCGCATGACGCCATAGCCTAACAACTGGCCCAGCACAATGGCAAAGTTCATACCAGCAGTGATTGCTCCTCGAATGTTCAAAGGTGCCATCTCAGAGGCATAGGTGGGAGCAACGGTTGTGAAGCAACCGAGGGGAATGCCTGTCAGGAGTTTACCCCCGAAGAACTGGGCTGGGGTTGCGGAAAAGAATTGCAGGAAGATACCGCCCGTGTTGATGATGTAGGCGATGAGGATACACGGTTGGCGGCCGAAGCGGTTCACAGCGAGGCCGGTCACGAGACCGCCGAATATAATGCCTGGCGAAGCCGTTAAATGGATGACGAGGTAGTTTGTGGTAGGAAATTGAACCTTACCGAATAGAGTTGCTGCTTGGAATCCCAACTGCCAGTTTGCATCCACAACATAATCTCCTGCGTAGGGGTGACCAAAGTCCTTTCGGAATTCCTGGATGGAGACGACAACACCTCCTGCCAGTGAATCGAAACCGAACATGATGCAGATGAAGAATGTGTACAGGCCTAGAGTAGACAGACATTAGTGATAAAGTGTCGTCGAGTGTGAGACGCGAAGACCTACACCATACAATTGCCTTCCAATTCTCCTTGATAGCTTGAGCCCTTGTCAATGAATGCTGACGAGCCTCAAACTGCTTCAATGTCTCCGAGGCACTGACCACGGCTTTTGGTCGCTCGCCTTCCATGCTAAAGTCATGGATATGCTCAGTCGTGGTATCTTTAACGTCCACCATGATGATTGTTCAATTGATGATTGGCCTTGACCTCCAGGTGTCAAGCGAGGCTTAGACTTGGAGAGGGTTAAAGAAAAGGAGTTATCGACACAGGGGTTAAGGCATGAGGACAGAGAACTCGCGGGAATTTATACTTTCATCCCGAGTCTGGTCTTGCGAGTTGGGTTCCTAGATGCATCGTCTCCTTTCCCCGCAAAACGTGGTAGTAGGACGATCTGGGGACATGTTCATTGAGAAATTCAAGCATGAAAAACGCCGGAAACGGGGCGCTAGCGGAGAAGGGGGAGAGCCTAGCGGAGAATCAACGGAGTATCTCTTTGTTTGCGGGGGCCATCAGCCTTGCAGCCACCGAGTTAGCACGAGTCATGCGAATCGTGGTGCATCCAGAACTTGAGAGATGTCGGGTGAAGGTTTCCGTGAGCTCACGTGAGCGGGCTGGGATTACGTGATCCAGTGGAGATTCTCCGTCGATTCTCCGTCGCTCCTCCACCTCACCTGGCGGCACTCCACTTCGTTGCCACTCCAGCGAACTGTGGCCCCGTTGTTCCAGCTACATAACGTTTGCATTTCGAGAATCACTATGAAGGTCTTTAGAAATCATCATCATGCCTGCCGTCGACCTTCACGCCCTTCTGGCGCAGATGACCCTCGACGAAAAGATCACCCTTCTAGCAGCGAAGAATATATGGGAGACGCCTGCTATTGATCGGTTACAGATTCCATCACTCAAGGTATCTGATGGCCCCAATGGCGCACGAGGAAGTGACTTCTTTGATGGAACGACCGCCGCCTGCTTTCCAGCTTGCGTTTCAATCGCTGCCACCTTCAACCGAGATCTCACCAGACGCATAGGCAAGGCACTTGGACAGGAAGCCCAAACAAAAGGTGCCTACGTCCTGTTGGGTCCCACGGTCTGCTGTCACCGGTCTCCTCTTGGAGGAAGGAATTTTGAAGCTTTCTCCGAGGATCCCTTTCTCTCCGGCTCTCTCGCCGCCGAGTACGTCAAAGGACTCCAATCTGAGAGAGTTGCAGCCACTGTAAAACACTTCCTAGGGAATGAGCAGGATACGAGACGGTTTTCTGTCAATGAAACAATCTCCGAACGCGCTTTACGGTAAGTTGTTCCAGTTTACCTCTGATTACACGTCTGGCTGACTCCTGATCGTCATCAGCGAGATCTACTTGAGGCCATTCGAAATGGTCATCAAGGAAGCAGACCCGTGGTGCCTTATGTCAAGTTATCCGAAAATCAATGGCATGCATGTGGATGCTCAAACGAAATATTTGACTGATATACTCCGAAATGAATGGGGTTATAAGGGGCTGGTCATGAGTGACTGGGGAGCGACATCTACCGTGGAAAGTGTAAAGTACGGGTAAGTTAAGAGTTACGGGTGTGTTGCGCATATTCTAAGGTCGACTAGTCTCGATCTCGAAATGCCTGGTCCTCCGAGGCACAGAACACCTGATGCTGTCAAGAAAGCCATACGGAGTGGGGCAATTGACGTATCCGATATTGACGAGCGCGTTAACGCAACACTCAAGCTTCTACATCAGACTGGGAAATTTGCAGATCGACAGTCCACCCCGAAAGAAGAAGCGATCAACCTACCAGAACACCAAGCCTTAATCAGGGAGGCTGGCAGCGAGGGATTGGTCCTGCTGAAAAATCATGACAACATTCTTCCACTTAATTTGACGTCCACCAAGAAAATAGCCCTCTTGGGCCCATTGGCGAAATATGCTGCCGCCCATGGAGGAGGAAGTGCATCACTCAATTGTCATTATAAAATTACACCGTTTGATGCATTTACCCAGAGACTGGGCCCGAAGGCCGAACTGTCTCATTCGAAAGGAGCTCATATTTTCCGTGTTTACCCAGAACTCCAGCAAGGAACCACTAACAACAAGGGCAATGCAGGCTTCCTGGCAGAGTACTTCATGAATACGGACTTGACGGGGAACCCATTTCATACGGAAGAGTTTCCCCGCGGCTATTTTACCACGCTCATGGATACAGCGGTAACTGGCGCTCAGGGTGTTCGCTTCACAACAACGTATCGCCCCGTTCGACTTGGAAGGCATTATCTCAGCTTCTCCGGCATTGGCCCCTCAAGACTTTACATAAACGATGAGCTTGTTGCTCAGCAGAAAGACGCTACGGAGGATTCAATGGCCTTTCTTCTCGGAGTCCAAGACGAGATCCGCTTTCAGTACCCTTTTGAGACATCTCAAACATACGACATACGTATTGAGACCGTACCCTCTTCAGACTCGAACTCGGAACTCTACCTCTTGGACAATCAAATCTCCGTTCATATCGGATTCGTGTCCGCTGCCGAGATGGAGCTTGACCTGCAGTCGGAAGCAGTCGCCCTTGCGCGGGAAGCCGATCTGGCGATTATTTTTGTTGGGAATACCACGCAATGGGAAACTGAAGGACAAGATCTTTCTGCCATGGTTCTCCCTGCCGATGGGTCTCAAGACAACCTCATTAGTGCCGTCGCCGCTGTGAACTCTAACACTATTGTCATCAACACAACAGGCGTCCCTGTGGAAGTGCCCTGGCTCGACGAAGTTGCGGCTTTTATCCAGGCCTGGTACGCTGGACAAGAAACTGGAAACGCAATTTTGGATGTCCTCCTCGGGGAGACCAACCCCTCAGGGAAGCTGCCTATCTCATGGCCACGGAAATACAATCATACAGCATGCTACGGCAATTTTGGACTTGATTCATATGAATCTAGGGAAGTGGAGTATGTGGAGGGTGTCTTTGTGGGATACAGACATTTTGATCGGCATTGGGATGATGAGAAGCGTGTGCTTTTCCCCTTTGGGTACGGGTTGAGCTACACATTGTTTGATGTGAAGGATGCAAAGCTGTCTGGGTGCCTGGCGAATGATGCAACAGCGAAGATTTGGGTAACCGCAAAAGTTTTAAATACTGGCAGATGTGCAGGCGCAGAGACCGTACAGGTTTATATTGCACCACCGCAGACGGATGCTGTAGAGAGACCGATAAAAGAGCTGATTGGATACTCCAAGGTATTTTTAAGCCCCACCGAGGCAAAGACGATTGCCGTGCCTCTTTCGCGGGACAACGCAGCCTACTGGGATGAAAGCGTTGGTAAATGGAGGGTTGCCGCTGGAAAGTACGAAATGTTTGTGGCAACGAGCTCGAGTCTGGTCGATGTGAAAGGGAAACTATCGTTTATGGTTGAACAGGACTTTACATACGATCCGTAAATCATGTACAGACCCCCATAGTATGACAAGTGTAGAAGAAACCATTGCAGCCCATATTATCACTAGCTCTTACGTGACCTTGTTTTGTCCGCTCTCATGAGAAACCTAGTAGCATCCAATGTTTCAAGTACTGTTCCTTCCATTTATCCAAAAATTGGAGTTTGCAACGTAAGAATGGTGATGAGTTCAGAGCCGGCGAGGAGTACATATCAAGCTGAGGTATATTTGTGACTCGATTCGTTTGGCTCGTTCGATGCCTCCTAATGCCCAACCCTTACCTAGAGGAAGCTTCGAGATTCGCCTCATAAATGAAGTTGACGACTTTCATCATGAGAAAGGATACTCTTTTATTATAGTAAATATTCAAACCTAGTCATCGCAGTACGCTTCCAATCCATTTGGGTGCGGACCATCCAACTTTTGAGTAAATGAGCTTTTCTATAGCGATGAGTTATAAGATAGCCTAAATATCATGCCTTAAAAGAGCAGTATCAATCATAGAAATCCGTCACCAACCATCAACTTAATCTTCAACAGATCCTGCTCCACAATTTCTTTTGAATGCTCTTCCAGCTGCTGCATATCCCACTGGACGCTTGCATAGCGCCCTCCCAGCCACTCTCTTCGCTTTCCCGTCAACCAAACCGTGGTGTCGCTTACAAGCTCATGTGTGTCAGTCAGCATGACTTTCTTCTCTTCAGGGAGCTTCATGCCCATTTCAGTGGCCACCCCTCCAGGATGAAGTGCGAACGTTATCAAGTCCTTCTCTCCATATTCCGTATCTAGATACTCAGTAAGCCGACAAACGGCCAGCTTTGCCGTGTTGTAAGAGGACATTCCCGGCAGCAGCATGTGAGCCCCAATCGAAACCACATTACAAATGGCCTTCAATCCATCGTTTTTATTCAACAAAAGAGGGATAAATGACCGCGCCATTAGATACGGACCCTTTAAATTGATCTCCATACTACGCCACCACTCAAGGGGGCTACTATCGGCGATAAACTTCTCCGGGTCTAAATATCCCGCATTTGAAACAAGAATGTCGAGACCACCGGGAAACTCTTCCTTAAACTTCGCTGCTGCTGCCTCCACAGATGCCACATCAGTAACGTCGGTAGCCAGCGGGAGAATCTTGGGGACTGGGACGGAAGCATCGCGCGCAGCGGCTTCAATTGCGGAGACGGTTTTCGAAAGGTCTGATCTTGCAGCAAGACATAATCCGGAAATTTGTGCTCGGGTATACGAGATGGCCATTGTCAACCCAATTCCTTTGGACGCGCCTGTGATTAATGCAACTCGTCCAGAGAGATTGAATTGAGCAGGGGAAATGAAATTGTAGGTGTCATGATGAGAGGTCTTTGTGAACAGTCCTCCTGCTGATGTATTAGTATACCTTGGTCCACATTTCTCACACGTTGTATACTTACCATAGTGTCGATTGTTTTTGTGAATATCAGGAATTAATGGGTCAGTAAGAGCGTTCATGTCTTCAAACGACGAATATGAGCTGGTTGATTCAAGATGAAAGCAGACGACTCTTGTTGGAGTTGTTGATGGCGGAATCGTTGATATTTGCTATGTAGCTCCACTTGCGGGTATCGATTTCCAGCACACGAGTCTTAAAGAAACTCGTCACTGATATGTATTCGTAAAATCCATTCATGATTTCTGTGGCATATTTGAAAGTACCTTTAGCAAGGAAAGTTAATTCGAGAGAACTAATTTTCTTCTTCTTGGAAACCCCTCTCGTTCCTAAATAACTAAGCTGATATAGGATGTGCAGAGTTGACAACTGGCGGAAACCTGGGATGGACGATACATGAAAACAAAGATAGTTTGGTTCAACTAATAAAGAAATCCAAATTTCGGAGTTGCTTCCACACATTGAGAACACCGTTGTGCACGTGACGTAGAAATGGTGATACGTGCACGGTTCCTTTAACTTCTTACTTGTATTTGGCTACCTAGGTACTGATATCGCTAATAACATACGCTGATTCTATTTCCTAGGGGGTGGCGTATTATATAGATGGTAGAGAATGTGTCACTAAATTCTAACCTCCCCAACTTCCTGGCTTGCCTCATCCAGACATTCTTCGTGCATTATCCCAGAGACAAACGCTTCACCGAGGTATCTGGGTATCGCCAGCCCACGTGATTCGTCGAGGACACAGACTACTACGTCAATCTTGACGAGGGGTAGCCAGGGACACTTCTGAAGTACGGAAAAGGGAAGGATGTATACTGGGTATTACTTCTCGAACCTGGCCCAGTGGGACCGCACTGTTTCAAAAGAGTTGATATGGGAATTGTTTGGCCCAAATCATTGGTCTAACAGGTAGAGGCTAAACAAACCTTTCACAGCGTCTGAGATGAACGAAAATCATGAGCTAACCAAGCAAGATTGGAATCCAACGGAATCGATGTTATGAGGAGCCTTCCAACCATTTTCTCACTTCTTTCACAATACTTTCCACGCCCAAATCCGGGCCAAAATTTCCACCATCAACCTCCTTCACCTTCAAGTCCGGTCTCAATCTCTCAAAATCTTCGACAAATTCCCACAGAACATCATCCCTCGCGCAAAGCGGCAGTACCGGAATCTTGACTTGCTTGAGTAGCGCCTGTGAACCCTGGTTCCAAACGCAATTGTAGATCTGTGAGCGACCTTTCCACGCTCTCGCATGGTCCAAAGTCTCGCGATGCAGGAGTCCGAGTTTTGAGAGCGGAATACCGTGCGGCATTCTGCCGACATATTCGAAAGTTTTGGTTAGGTACGCACCCGTCTCTTCCGGCATATTGAATGGGGAGTGGAATATATTTCTCATCTCTGCCCGCTGATCGGCACTCATGACCGCGGGTCCAATGCTCACCAGGCTTTTTAGGAGCGAGGGGTGAGCGACTGCTATTTCGAGACCGATGACGGCACCGGAATGATGTCCGATCAAGTGAAGTCCTCCGGCCGAAAGGCCTATGGAGGGGAGAAGATGCTGGACATAGAGATCAATGTACCAGGCGATGTTTGGAGGGTCTTCAATAGGATCGAAGCTGCTACCGAAGCCGGGCATGTCAGGCGCATAGCAAGGATGGCCAAGGGGTGTGAGTTCATGCATCAAAGCTTCCATGGATGCACTCGACGATGCGGACATGTGTAGCAGAAGCAGCGGATCTCGTGGAGGCGGATCTGCTGCCGGAAGGGAGTAACGGTAGTGGAGTTGACCCGAAGGTGTGTCCGCATAAGATTTTTTTATGGTTGTCATGGCGGTACTTCATCCGAGGGGACGATCGATGGGAGAATTTGTGAAGAAAGATCGATCCATCTGAGAAGAGTTTAATATCGTCTTAACGACATGGATACAAAAGCTCTTGCTAATTGCCTGCAGCCTCAGTCATTTTCAACTGCTTGTACAAAGTCGGGCGTCGTATCGATAGCAGCAAACCGAAACATGCAAAGATACAACTCGTGAAGCCGTGCGGTTCGCAACCATATTCAAATGTCCTGAGGTCGGGATGCTGTTGAAATGCCGGGCTGGCGTGGCTTCGGAAAAGGTTCTTTGCTCCGTCGGAAGTACTTCCTAGCATCCATTAGCACGTGATCAGAGTCTTCGCTCGGGAACGACGAGATCTTCTGACTGATGGATTAGAAAACACCGTCCCTGATGCCATTTGGAAACAATGTCATTCATCCGAAGCTGAATAGGAACCTTATCGATCCAAGTAGACATCCCTACGATCAGCAAATGAGATATTCAGATACGGAAACGTTCTAGCGCCTCAAAAAAGATATAGCGTGAGATTCTATACGAAATTATCTTTTGTGTGGTTGACAAGACGTACTGGGGTAATTATAATGGATACTGTTCCAATTTCGCGCATGAAAAAATGGATATCAAAGCTACTCTGCATTCAGCCCATACGAAAAACAGCTAGCGTCACACAGTTCACCACAGATATTCGTTGCAGACGCTTCGAGTGTCGAAAAATCGTTGGCAAACATAGAATCAGATGAAATCATCTCTTCACCACCCCTGGAGCCCGAAGTCCCCTCCACTCAACGAGCATTAATAGTGGCAGCAAAGGGACGATATGAACTTATTGAAGTTTTCCCCACGCCACACATTCAAGGCCCCAAAGAAGTATTGATCCGCAACTGTGCTGTCGCACTGAATCCAATCGACTGGAAATCGGTAGATCATAACTTCTGCCTGCCACAATTTCCATGGGTTACCGGCAGAGAGCTGGCTAGAGTGGTAGAGAGAGTTGGAGCAGGTGTAAAGAGAATAAAAGAAGGAGACCAGGTTTGGACAAGTAAGGCTGGTTCTTCGGCGATTTGAAACGTTAACTGACGAATTCTTTAGGCACCTACTACAAAGATATCCGAGCGGGTTGTTTCCAAGAGTATGTGGTAGTGCCGGAGCACACAGTCTCGATCATACCGGACGGAATCACATTTGAAGCGGCTTCTTGCCTTGGAGTTGGAGCTCTGACAGCTGCTATGACGCTGTGGCAATGGTTAGAGGTCCCGATGCCATCCAGCTTGCCGGCACGAGTAGGAAACCCAGATATCCCAAACGAGCAGTCGAATCTTGAATATGCGTTGATATGGGGAGGAGGGTCTGTAACTGGTCAATTTGCAACTCAATTGCTTGCAAAAGTTGGCATAAAAACAATCGTCATCTGTTCGTGGACTAGTGGGCAACTCCTTGAATTACTGGGGGCAACTCATATCGTAACGCGAGATGGTAAAACTGAAGAAGAGCTGGTTGAAGAGATCGTAGCGGTGGGCGAAGACAGGATTTCCAAAGCCATCGACCTCGTAGGAGCTGAGACAGCACTCCTTTGCCGGAAGGTTCTCTCTAAAAATGCACCTTCTTTATTCGCACCTCTGGCAATGTTAAAGCCAGGACAAAAGATCGCCGAAAATGTCAGTATCCCAAACATTGAGATGAAAAGGTTCGTGCTAGATGAATCGTCGGCGATATATGCGCAAGAGTTGAACGGATTGGTCGCGAGCGGGGAGCTGCAGCTTCCGGAACTTGATATTGTATATGGCCTTGATCAAGTGGAGAACGGTCTCAGACGCTTGAAGAAAGGAGATCTCAAAGGTCGTAAGCTGGTAGTTTCAATGAGTAGATAATATGTAAATGGTCTCTCTGGATGTGCTGGGTATAGGAAGCCGGAGAATTATTCCTCCGGCCGGCGTCGGCGAAAGGATATCAGCGTCGAAAGTACTACTAGCCACCACACACGCTAGCTTCAGACAGCCCTCTCATTCAATTCTGTTGTGACTTATGTTTCCACAATGACTCCTTTATTTCATTGCTGGCCACACGTTAGGACGCTTCTACGAGCTGTTCCAATGTGGTTAACATCCTATTCCAGCGCGGGAGAGCTGCGGCGAAGCTTATCGCTACGAGGACACTCTACTAGCTTATCTCCGACCACCTGGACGCCGATATAAAGATAAACTGCTACAATTATGAAGGACAGCACAATCTCTCTATTTGCACCGCTCTCAGGGGTTTGTTACATCTCACAACATGGCCCGAACATCTCCTCGAAGCTGGGAACCGGACATGGACGAGACGGAGGATGGTCCACGGCCTGGGAAGAGAGCTCGGGTTGCCCTTGCATGTCAAAGATGCAAGAGTCGGAAGCAAAAGGTTAGTCATTCATGAATACTTTCACATCCAGAGAGAGGCTGACTTGACACAAAGTGCGACGGCATCCATCCAGCCTGCTCCAAATGCGGCTCCCTCGGGGTCCAGTGCGAGTACATCATCCCCGATAAACCAATGCCTTTCGGGAAAAACCACTACATCAAATCCCTTGAACAAAGAGTCGCTGAGCTGGAGAGCTTTCTGGCAGAGAGGGGCATACCAGAACCAGGAAGCGACCATTGGCAGAAACCTAAGCGCTCCAGTGACGTGGAACAAGAACCAAGCCTTCAGTCGGCACCGAGAAACAGCCCCGAAGAAGCGGTGTCAGCGAATAACAATAGCGGGGAGGATGTGCACGAGTGGCAGAAGGGGGTCGACTCAGTTGCCGGGGTGCTAAAAGACCTTTCTTTGGACGCAAATGGTGGATATATGGGTGCCACGTCCCATTTTTCGGTGGCTCGGTTGCTTGAAACCCTTGTCAAGGAACGTAAAGTCCATGCGGGAACGACAGACATCATGCAGTATGAAGCCTACAATACCCCATCCGTAGTTGTTACAGAAGAGGACGAGGAAAGCGATATTGTCTTGCGAAACATCCCCCCAGCGTTGGCGAACAAACTTCTGGTCGGATATATTAAACACGTATCAACTCGTTGGCCTGTCCTACACTCAGCTTGGGTCAGAGACTTACATGATAGGAGAAGCGAAATTTCAGATGTATACGAGCATCATGTACTGCATCTCGTGTACGCTATTGGGGGCCGTTTTCTGGAGACTGCGGGTGACAGGGATGATTTCCAACCCGAACTCCATTATCATGCTGCCTTGAAGCACCTCAATGAAGTGCTCCAATATCGAGACACTCGGTCGGTCTGCTCGCTCCTGCTTTTCGCTGTCTGGGGATTGCGTGCTGCCGTTGGCCCAGGAGCATGGGTATATGTTCGTATGGCATTAATGCACGCTGTCGACATCGGCCTTCACAGGCAGCCGCCAGGGCTTCAAAAAGTCTCTTTGCAGAACGAAATGAGAAAGAGGATATTCTGGGCGTGCTATGCTTTTGACAGGCAAATCTCAATTCCTCTCGGCCGTCCATTTGCCCTTTCCGACCGTGACATAGACGCCGCACTACCCTTGGACGTTGATGAACACTGCACTAATATTGAGTCCTTTGCACAAGCAACCGATCAAGAGCCGGTGGTTGTTTCTACTCACAGTACCTCTTTGTCGTCTTTCATTCACGTAGTGAGGCTGAGAAGGATTGAGTCGGAGATTCAGCAGGCCATTTACCGTGTCGACGAAACCGCGAATCTTGCAGAGTCAGTAATCGATGGCTTTCTCGATAAGTTAACACAGTGGAAGGAGTTCATTCCCCTCGACACTAAGCGCAAAGTCGATACCGCGGGTGAAGCTTTTGTAAGTCTAACTGGTGCGTTCAGCGGAAAGTCTGGTAGCTAATCCCGACTCAGGATGGTTACGACTATTATGTAGGTGACCTGACATTGTCCAAGTGACCACTGCTAACGGTGCCAAAGATGGTCTTTTACTACAAGTGTCTCCGATTCCTCCTGTACCCAACCCTTTCAAGTACGCCAATCAATGTGAACTACTTGAAGGCTTGCGCTGCTGCTTGTGGCGGCGTATGCCAAACATACAAGAGATTGCATCTCAGCCTTGGCGTTGGATACTCAATGATGTCTCTCCAGACGGTTTTTCTAGCTGGTATGTTCTGCCTCGTTTGGTTGCGGCATAGTACTTAGACTTCCAGGCCTCACTTTGATCTATTGCGCCTGGATCGACCCGGCCACGATCTTCAACTCAAGCACCCAGAATGATATCAATGCGTGTAGCATTGTTCTATTTGTAATGGCCGAAAGAATGCAGTCGGCGAAGAAGTATCGCAACGCTTTCGAAGTTGTGCGACAACGAATAGTTGACCAGATAGCTGCCGGGAATCATAAGCAACCTCAACAGGTAGTTGGAAGTCTCAGGTCCGATCTCCAAGGCACCATGAACTCGAGTACTGCTGGGGACGAGGGTTATTCTCAATTCTCCCAGATCGTTAATCGCATGGCTGGCGATTGCATTCCCGTTGCGGGTCTTCCCCTAAATGTTGGGGTGCCTACGGATTTCACTATGGAGGGGCAATTACAAAATCAGCCAACCGACGTTTTCGACCTTTCGCAATATGCAACACCGAGCGAATCAATGTTTAGATTTGATGACGGGGACTCTGGATTTTTCCCAGCCACTGGCTTTCTCGGCGGTTTCACAGACGTGCAATTTCTTGCGTCGAACAACTTTCAATAACCCTCACTTGCGATTCAGAATAGAAAGAGCACGCCACTCCATTACTACCCCCCTGTAGCCTTTCAAAACGTTCGAGACCTCCAAAAATGACAGGCATGAGTGTTTCCGCTCGATCGAAGTCCAACATCCTACAGGTGTGCTTCCATCAGTGCTCATACGCTTTCACAACAGCTTCCTTGGATTTTCCTTCATCGACCATGGTACCAGTCTCCACGTCAATACCGCCCAGGACCGGTCTTTCCCCATCGATGACGTCGCCCTGTTCATCCATGTATTCCATGATGCCGAGGCCCTCTGGAGGCGAGATCTTGCATACCAGCACGTAACTCGAAATTCCAACAATCATGCCCACGAAATAACTCAGCTGGTAGATTCTTGTCCACCCTTCGGCAATTGGGCGACCATTGACAGCGCACACGAAACCAGGCATAGAAGGCCAGATAGCAAGGAAGAAGCAGGAGAAAGCACGCCAATTAAAGCCAAACTTGTACCAGAAGATGCCATGTTGTGAATAGAGATCTGGTATTTTCCATTGTTGGCGACGAACGATCCAGAAGTCAGCGAACACGATGCCTGCTAGTGGTGCGATAAAAACTTTCCACATGTTAGCATAACCCTAATGCAATGGCAGAATGTGGATCTCTTACCTCCGAAACTCGAAAGGACTGTTAGGAAGGTCTGGGCTTGGGTCAAGAATCTCCAAGGTTGGATAATGATACCGATGATGCAGACGAGGAATCCACCTCTTCGAATATTGATGTACTTTGGTAACAAGGCTGTCATATCCATCGCGGACGAGATGCCATTTTGAGTCATGTTGACGAAAATCTGACTTGAAAGTAGACCTACACCAGCGAAGAATGTTCCCGCTCGACATGCGGAGGTGTATTGCATGCTCTGAACGTATTGCAGTAGGAGAAGAGGATTCCATATAACCTCACCATACATGTGGTTCGTCGCAGAGGTGACAAGGACTCCTACCAGGGAACCAATCGTAACCGTGATTGGCTGGGCGATTAGAAGCGGGATAGTGGGAGCGCCGCGAGTCTTGGAGAATCTGGTCCAGTCCGATACTCGCACAGACCCACCAGTGTAGGCCCCAGCAACGGAAGAGATTGAAGACATCATGGCGAATCCAGCTTCTTTGCTTGAGAGTGCAATGACTGGTTTTACCAAATCTCCAGGACCACCGTTCGCATGGATTGCCCTTTTCACGTGTTAGATTTATCCACAATCTAAAACTTGTCTACAAGGAAGAACTACTTACCATCCCAATAATCCCGCAAAAGTAACACATATGACTGCAAAATTTGGATATAGGAACCGATTGATTCGATTTGGAGGGACGAAGATCAGCGGCACATAAAAGACGAAGTACAACAAAAATCCAATCAGAGCTTGCGTAGTAGTACCGGAACTGTACCCAGATTAGATTTTAATCGTTCTGCAAGATCGTATTGCTTACCTTTCGGGCAGGGTGTTCTTGAGGCGGAGAAACTGCGGGAAGATGGCGTTCAAACTTGACCAACGTTACTCAACTGCTGCCTCGGGTCGTGGCGACGTACTTACATTACAACAACTGCTTGGCCTCCGTAGTATGACTGAATACCAAACTGTACACGTGGTCAGGAACGAATCTACGAGCTATTGGCCGGGGGTAACTGACATATATGATGGATTCGAAGATACACAGAGTCACACTAAAATATGAACCCCAGAGACCAAATGCCGAGCGGCCCATCATCATGAACCTTAATGGTCAGCACAATGCTCCTTATGCATCTAACATTGGAATCCCCACCCGAGATAATGGACTCGTCCAACCTGTCCAGCCAGGAAACCGATCAAGGCAGCAAAAAAGGAACCCAGAATGCAAGCCCCAACCGCCTGGCCTTTGTTTTACTGTCAGCATCAACATTTTCAATCCGTCAGGAATCTCCATTGCATATACTACTCACCAGCAGTCAGCCCGATCCCAATCATGCTGCTCCCCAACGTGTACGAAGAGATACATATTCCCGCAGTAGCCCAGTAAGCCCAAAATGCTCGAGCGGTGTAAGTTCGCTGAGGTGAGACAACTGGATAGATGTCGCGGTTTCCCCAGCGAGTGGGAGGAGCATGCTCGTACACGCCGTGATGGCGGACCTCAAGGGGTTCGAGAAGCTTGGTTAGTGCGGACATTCTTCCTATCCTGAGGGGTAAGGCTGAAGTGATATTCGATCGTAAGAGGCGGGTAAACAGTTTGAGACAAGGGATCGTGACCCTGGAGACTCTGAGTTTGCAGACGATACAGATGGATCGTGAGGGGAATAAGTACTTTTGTACATTCCTCAAACCTTTCTTGATCTGACAGAGCAACCGTATATACATGTACAATCTAGACCGTATTCTGCCTCATACAAGCTCGCATATGCCATACGATAAGCACAGAATAGATCGGTTGCTTTGCTTCCTATCTCTCACTTAACCAGGCTGACTTCCCAGTGGGAGGGTTCAAACAGGACCCACTTTTTCGGGAAGCGTCTTGCGGTTCCGACAACATGGTGCTGGAGGCAATAGGATGTTTGATTTACACTAACAGGGCCTGGAAGCTGATAGACATGTATATGCGTAAGTAGGTAGATGCAACAATACAACACTGAATTGGTTCGCACCAAAATTCCGACTTTCTAGAAATGTGTACCCAAGTATGGGGCGAGACTACGTGCATGTGCTAGGCATCAAGGTCACGCATAGGAAGTAGAGAAACTGATGAGAAGCCGGCGGAACTGGTTTGTTTTACTCGTAATAGCTTTGCAAGAGGATTTGTGTGCAGGCGAAGGTATAGTCAATATTAAATGACCTCCAGACTCTCGTGTGCATGATAGGTTAACTACGGCAACTATTGATTCACGGGTGCGGTTATGTTGCTTGCAACGCTAAGCCTTTTGTATATAAAACCTGCACAGGCTTTAAATACCTGATCACTTTCTACATAGGGTTAATGATGGCAACTGGCTTTAATTACTTTTACCAAGCTCAAAGAACCTCTATAGAGTCCTGGCACCGCAGTTGATAGGCGTGGATGGAGCCAAGTATTGGTAAGCTTCGAAAGCCTGAAAAAACCAGTAAGTGCACGTGATTCTCTGACGCGGCCGCTTTGGACGTTCCATCTCATCAACACCGTCGTCGTATCTATTCATCCTTCAATCCATCTCAAAGCTGCCCAACATTCTCTAAATACATTTCCATTACCGTAAATAAGGCATCATCTACTTGGGCTTTCGAAACCATGCTCACACTCGTAGTCTAGTCACTGGATAATTGCCTCCAGCCACGTAGAATCGCGCGCCTCAAATGTGCAGTCGAAGAATCGCGGGTGAGCGACCTATGTATCATCAGTGAATCATTACCTTCTCGTTCCGGCCCGATTTTTGATATCACTTACCAATTGATCGTATACGTCTGAGAAATTGATGGGGTCAATGTTTGGTTTTCGGCCTGTCGGACCTGTGGGCTCTTTCATCTCAAAAGCCAGCATAAGCCGAACCAGGATGGCATAAATCAACCTATTCGAGATAGCGACTGCTGGACAGATGCGACTCCCAGAACCGAATGCGACATGAGGCAGAGGTATGTCATCTCCAACAAAGCGATCTGGTACGTACTTCCATGCGTCTGCCCCAAAGTGTTCCGGGTCGTGGTTTACTTGCTGCGCATTCATAATCACCGTGATTCCCTTAGGTATGGTCATTCCATTATACGAAATATCTTTCGTCGTTCGTCGTGGTGTCGCGAAGGGGGTAAAGGTAAAGAATCTCAGCGTTTCTTTATAAATGGAGACCACCAACGGCACCTTCTCTTCTCTAAATGCATTATTCCAAGCAGCATCTCTGTCGCCTCCATAAGCATCAAGGATGGCATGATACGCGGCGGTTTGCGTTCCCTGACCTTCTGGAGAACTCAACCAAGCAATCGCCTGATACACCCCAGATGCCACTGTATCCGGAGCTGCCTGTAGGAGAGAGATGCATGTTCCATGAATCTCTTCTTCGGATAGTTTGTCTTCACTTAAGGCATCCACAATGCAGTCTACGGTCTCCCCCGCAGCGACTCGTTTCTGATAATTTCCATACAGCACGTCGACATGCTTTGAGCGGACTTTCTCTGCTCGAATTGTTTCGGAAGTCGCTTCAGGAATTAGGCGGAGAAGTGGAACGAAGTGTCGGAAAGTCTTTGTCGATGACCGTACAGCAGAGATGGCATTGATGGACCACAAAAACTTTACCATGAAAGAGTTATCCACTTCCCCAAACCTCGCACCATATGTCAAGCTGAGGGCAAGGTCGAAAACCACGTGGCGGAGATGGTAATACACATCCATGGGCACTTTTCCATTCTGTCCGTTCTTATACATGTCTTGAACAAGACCAACACTCGTAGGCTCGACGAGGTGGTAGTACTTTGGCCACGTTGGTTTTCCTAACGCTCTCATGGCCGCCTGTCGACACCGACGATTTTGATCCGTCATCGGAGACCCCGTAATATCGACCCCCAGCTTGTCCACGAAGCCAGGTTGATGTGGCCGATCGATGAGTGCCTGCGACTTCATAATCCACAGATCTTTCATCACCGCCCAAGCTTTACCTGTCAGCAATTATTGGATCCATTGGTTTGAATATCCTTACAATTCACGATGATTGATCTCTGATCTCCCAATTTGGCTTGGAAGATATCCGCATTCGTCTCATTACCCCATTCCGTGTAAATGGTCGCGTCGTTCTTCCCGAAACGCCCTCCTAGCGATCCCAGATTCCCTATGAACGGAAGGGCATGGCCGACCTCTGGGAGCCCTTCGACCCTGGGAAAATTGGTCCTGTACGCTTCTTTCTGTGCGTTCGTCAATATTGAACACTTGTTGCTCAACTGCAGCACAATACCTTACTTACAATGATATATCCCACAACAGTGAAAAGGACAAGAAGCCCAACAAGTTCTCTCGACAGCACCCAGCGTTGAATCTCAACTATGATGTTGTTGGAGCTCGACATTGCAATACAAATGAATGGATAGTTTGAACTCAATTTGGCACCGTGAGTGAACATATTGTATCTCAGCACACTCAAAATCGGAGCTTTATTAAGAGCTCCTATCGAACTACTCTGTTGATAACCACCGTTTCGGCATTGCTTGAACTCGCTCGGTCAATCTCTCGGCCAAGTGGCTGATAAGCGCCTTCGATAAGTAGGTAACTCGACTCGGAACGTTGACTAGCCTCCGACATCCTTGCTTACACTCGCAACAACGCTGCCGGACATTGCGAACATCGTGTGATGGAATGAAAACACGAGATAGCATCGAAAGGATCTTTGGAGATCATACGGGACGAGATGCGCTACCTCGACGGACGGCGCACACGTTACCGTTGAGTGTTCCTTGCGGACGTGTCCTTAAAAGATCTTGCAACAAACTCAGCATCTTTCAACCTACCTGCTAGACCAAAATGTCGTCTCAAAAGAAAAGAATTCAGCTTTGCTTTCTCGAAACTGCCTGTACGGGCGGTTATATGGCCGCAGGCCAATGGAAGTTCGTAAAATACCTCCGGCCAACGATTTCGCTTTCTAACTATCACCAAGGACGCCGGAAGACGTCTCAATGACCAAAGATACCCTCAAGTATTACACGGACTTAGCTAGGCTAGCAGAACGAGGGAAGATATGTGCTATCTTTTTCGCCGACTGGTATGCGGGATTTGGAATCTACGGCGGCAGCATGGACGCTATGCTGAAAGCCGGTCATCAAGTCGCTCATCTTGATCCCCTCCCCATTGCATCCGCTATGGCGGCCTGTACAGAGTCGCTATCGATAGCGGTGACAATGAGCACTAGCTACGTGAATCCCTATGTCCTCGCCAGACAATTCAGTACCCTAGATCACCTCCTGGGAGGAAGAGTGGCGTGGAATATCGTCACGAGCTGGGCGAAATCTGCAGCAAACGCACTGGGCCAAGAGGATGTAATACCGCATGATGAACGTTATGCTCTTGCTGATGAGTATATGGATGTTGTCTACAAGTACGTTGAATCGATCAAAATCCTTCTTCTTGCCGATTGATCATGATATCTCCAGACTTTGGGAATCTTCCTGGGCGCCCGACTCCGTCATTAAAGATACTAAAACCGGCCTCGCCTTCGATGCTTCCAAGATCAAGGAGATCCACCACAAAGGCAAATACTTTAACATGTCTGGCCGTAACCAAGTCCACCCATCGCCACAACGCACACCCGTTCTCTTTCAAGCCGGGGCCAGCAAGACAGGCTCCGCCTTCGCAACCAAGCACGCTGAAGCCATCTTCCTGAACACGGCTACCCTCGCTCAGGCAAAACAAGTCATCGCCGCTGCGCGAGCTCAGGCTGCTTCCCGTGGCCGAGACCCTAAATCCATCAAATTCTTTCCCTGCATCGTCCCCTTTATAGGCCGCACAGAGGAAGAAGCGAAGCAGAAATACCAGTATGCGGTCGAACACGCCGATCCTGTCGCCGGCCTGGGCCAATTCTCGGGATACACCGGCATCGACATGGCGCAGTACCCTCTTGACGAACCGATCAATCTATCTAGTTCACCGCAAACAGCTGCTATTCAATCTGTTTTCAAAGCTTTGGCTGCATCCGAGGATGTAGAAGGACCGTGGACGCCTCGTCGGCTGGGTATCAAGATGGCACTTGGGGGTCTGCATCCTACGCCTGTCGGTTCAGTTGGCCAAGTGGCGGATGTGTTTGAGGAATGGAGTTCCGCACTAGGGGCCGATTGCGACGGGTTCAACGTTGCTAGCGTGACTAATCCGGGGAGTTGGACGGATGTGGTGGAACTGCTCGTGCCAGAGTTGCAGAGGAGGGGTGTCTACTGGGGTAAGTTTACGCATCAACATCTCTTGTACTGTCATCGAGTTGTATTAATTGCGTTTTACTGTAATGATGCTGGTGTTTACGCGTATGCATCTGTGGAATGGGTTGCTAATTGGACTGTGATGCAAAGCCGACTATGACGTGACCGGCGGCACTTTCCGCGAGAACCTGCTCGGAAGCAAGCATCTACGCGACGACCATTATGGTCGCACTTTCAAATGGCCGAGCGAAGGGTCAGGCGTCGCCTCTGCAGCAGCCTGGGACGAGAAGAAAAGCGAAACTGTGGCGAATGAAAGCAAAGAAGCATTTGAAAGGAAAGATGCACTTGACAGCATGAGCATCAGGGAGGTTGAGGTTAGGTAGATGCCTATTAGGGTTGTATATCTTCTGAAATGCATGGATAATAACATAGCTAGGCAGATAATAACATGGCTGAATAAGAAGCTGAGCGTTACAAGTTACGTGGTCTCACTTACATAAGCGAAGACCAGGCTAGCGCTGGACCAGACGCTAGTTACATTGCCTCGTTGGGTCCTTCCTATATGGGGAGGTGGTTAAGAGAACATCCCTGGCATGATCAAGCTGCCCCCTCCCCATATAAACCCTACCCGCCATGGACCACAGTACCGTTTCTACACCCAGCACACCCAGCACACCCAGCACACCCAGCACACCTGCACACCGTTGTTCCCCGTCATGCGCTTTCCCCTCCTCTTGAATGCCGCTTTGCTTGCTCTCTCGACGGCAAAACCATTCACCCTGCGAAGCCGCCATGTCGTTAAGGAAACCCATCACGTCCCGCCAGAGTTCGAGAGAGTAGGCGATGCGCCTGGTCACCATCTAATCCGCCTTCAAGTTGGGCTTAAGCAAAGCAAATTCCATGAGCTGGAGAAACACCTGTACGAGAGTGCGCGGCAACCATGTTTCCTTCCCGCTTGCCCTCGTTACTGACCTTTGACAGTCTCGGATCCTGACCATCCCCGATACGGCCAGTACCTGAGCTTGGTCGAGGTAAATGATTTGGTCAGGCCCAGCCAGGAATCGCTCAACTTGGTCCGCGAGTGGTTACGCGAGCACGTGGATCCGGAAAGCATCGAATATAGCCCTGCTAGTGATTTCATGTCCTTCACATTGCCCATTGCAAGAATCGAAAATATGTTGCAAACGACGTACTCCGTTTATCGTCACACGGATGGATCCACCCTCATCCGGACTCCAGAGTGGAAGCTGCCGCTGCATTTGCACCATCATATCACGGCTATTCAGCCCACCACCTCGTTCTTCCGTACAGTACCTCAAAGCAAGACTTTTCTCAGTATCCCAGGCACGGAAGCACCCCCGGAGCCATACCAGCCGGTGGAGAACCCCACCGTCGACAAAGTCTGCAATACCAGTGCCGTGACTCCACTTTGTCTCCGAACGCTTTACGAAACGTGAGTTCTCTGCGATCTGGCTACAGCTTAGCTCTGGTTCCAGGGTTTGTGGTTCTTGGGCTGATTGGATCGACAGCGTAGAATACGTGCCAAGGGTGCCTGGTATCAATCAAATTGCTCTGACTAACTATCTAGGGGAAAGCAACAATCGATCTGACACTGAAATCTACTTGAGAAACTACAGGCCAGAAGCTGTCTCTGCCGCTTATACGTTCCGCCAAGTTTCTATCGCGAATGGAACTCTGCAGCAGACTCCAGACACTCCCGAGCAGCTTCGGTCAGGAACTGACATTGAAGGTAACCTTGACGTAGAGACAATTCTCGGCATCTCGTGGCCCACTCCGCTTACCGCCTACTCCACGGGCGGTAATCCTCCCTTTCAACCGGATGCTGACAATCCCACCGTGGATAACGAGCCTTACCTGACCTGGGTCAACTACGTGCTTCAACAACGTTTTGTGCCCCAGGTTATCTCGAACTCATATGAAGATAACGAGCAGACAGTACCTTTCTCGTACGCAAATGTCGTATGCTCCCAGTTCGCACAACTCAGCGCTCGTGGCGTTTCGATTATATTCGGAAGCGGAGATGGTGGTGCTGGCGGTGTTCAGCCGGGCGGTTCGTGCATCTCGAATGTGAACAACAATACCGCATTCATCCCTCTCTTTCCCTCTAGCTGCCCATACGTGACCTCTGTTGGCGGTCAGTCATTTTCCCCCTGACCAAAGCGTTTTGGAAGTTCAATAGCTGACATTTGAAAGCCACCGTGAACTTCAAGCCAGAAGTAGTAGCCTACGATCCCCGTAACAAGTTCTCCAGCGGTGGAGGCTTTAGCAATTACTTCCCACAACCCAAGTACCAAGCTGAAGCAGTCGCTGATTACCTAGCTACTATCGGCGACCAGTTTGCAGGTCTCTACAACAAGTCTGGCCGAGCTTACCCGGATCTTGCCGCCTACGGCGTCAATTATACCACTATCTGGAATGGTACATTGAGACGTGTCGATGGAACCAGCGCCGCTACGCCAACCGCTGCTGCGATCTTCTCGCTTCTAAACGACGCTTTGATCTCTGATGGTAGACCGCCTCTAGGATTTCTGAATCCTTGGCTTTATAAGAAAGGAAGAAAGGCGTTTGTAGATGTCACCAGCGGGTCGGCGCTTGGTTGCAACACAACGGGCTTCCCTGCAGTGACAGGCTGGGATGCAGCCACTGGATTTGGTACTCCCGTGAGTTGTTCGCATCCATTCCAATTCGAGGTCCTTGGAGAATATCGCTAATCTTTGAATAGAGATTTAAGCAGCTGTTGGACGCTGTGGGTCTTTGAACTCGTGCAGTAAAACTACCTAATACACATGGAGCCAGTTTATCATGCCTCTCTTAGTCCTTTTGGAAGTATATGCTAGTTGTACACGCAGATTCGCACCCGATTTTTAGATTGGCATATTCCATATACATATAATACCAAAAGTCTAGACGTGGCAGAAAGAAGCATGATTCGAGTACATATCGGTTCAATTGAACCCGAACCATTCCAATCTCCATTGGCATGTTTCGCACATTAGGCCTCGGAAATTTCTTGCGTGGTGGCGTTAATTTTGTTTCAATGTTGTGCTACTTCCTCACTGGTGAAACACCAGGCATGTTAACCTTCAATTTCCGACCCTACTAATCTCGGCCATATTTACTCGAGAAACGGGATGAGCTTTTCCCTTCTACAATCTAAATCTAACAATTTTCCGATGAAGGCTGATCAAGTGTGACGTTGCTAACAATAACAAAACCACCGAGATCGCCTAGTTATTTGCAAATCTAGTCTCTATTATGGTGTTGGAGCCGCATGGGCGAAATCAGCATCACTTCTTCTCCTTTCAATCTTATAGACTGGCCCGATCGCCAACAGCATGTGGCCGCAATCATCTAATGCTCTTTCGTTCGTTTCCATAACCGCTACCTGCGCAGGACTCGGCAATAACTCTCTTGAGCGATATGTGGAATCCTTATCGCTTGACTTTTCGTTCAACCCAGTCAAGGCTTCGTACTGGACCGGATATCCTCATCATCGCCGGACCCCATTTGCTCTGTCCCCGGATGGAAAACCAGCATATTTGGCTTATCTAAATGCAAGCGAAACCAACGTCCACGTTCAGCAAGTCGATCCCACAAACTTCACAGCTATTGGGTCTGCTACCACCATTTCTGGTGCCAAAGAGTCGGGAGGCTTAGTAGCGCACAACGATGGGTTTGCACTTCTGACAAATGAGGCCTTGCCATCTGGAACTGCCCATGCTCCTGCGGATAGTACGCCAGTTCCAGTTCTTTACCGATTCACGAATGGAGACCAGGCATGGAAAACATTCTTGGGTGGACCTGGCGTTCATGCCGATTTTGGACTTGCTGCGTCGCCAGATCTCAACGGAGATCTCGCCTACTCCGTGTCTGCTCGTATTTATGGTGCTTACTTCGTCGTAACCGCTTATACCGGCGATGCCGCGGGCCATTTTGGAGATAGCGTTGAATATGTCTCAGATAACGGTACGCTTGAGACTATCACTGGAGCATTCCCTTTTGCAAGCATATGTGCAGAGGATCAAGGCACACTCTGGCTCAATACCCGAACGCAAACCATGGATGGTGTAAAGATTTCCAATGAGACTACCACCAACGGCGGAAGTGGAGAGCCAATGGGAGGAATGAGCGGATCCTACAGTGCACTAGCCCTATTCATTAACGAAGAAGAGTTTGATTAAGCTCAACCACGCGCAAGCGGCGATTATATTTAATGCTCTCATTTATAGTTGTTGATTTCATTCAATGATGTAACGATGTTGCTTTGATTTTGCGTTGAAATTAGGGTTATTAACGAGACCTCATACATATTTGCATGGGTATCTCGTGGAGCCAAAGATTTGAATGCCAATGACTGGCTAGGTGCTCCGTTCACACACGCGTTGAATAGGACCAACCATCGAAATGTTGCTATAGCGCTGTTCTCCGACAAGAATACCCTCATAGGTCCGCAAGCTAGCTCAACGATTGGAGCTACGGATGGTGGTTACCAGGTCAACTGGATCACAAGTGGTACTACCGACTGCTCTAATGTCCACGTGGCGGCCTTTGACAGATCAAATGCCCTTGTCACTTGGGAAGAGATCACGAATCCAGTATGCGATTTCATTGCTATGGGATGCAAGGGCAAACTTACTGGTTTTTACTTCCAGTACGTTCTTAACGGGACGAAGGTCGGAGATGCCTTGATCTCGATGGACACGTTCGTCGCTGGGGATATGGTTAGGATGCCGGATGGTAGGGTTTGCTGGCCGTATATAAACATGACTTGGGGCTTGAGTCATATCGTTGGAGACGGGCTTCCATCCACAAGCACTAAGGAGATATCGTTCGCATATATGAAACTCGATATATGATTAAAGGTCGCGATGGCTTCAACCCCATATCAAACCGTTGGTGGGTGGACTTCATGCTTCTTGTATATATTTCCTATTCGAGTATTCGACGAGGGTGTTTTAACTCGTATGCGTAAAGTTCGTAACCTATATGCAAACGATTGATTTTCTTTCGATTTTTCGGCCTAATAGGTGGTCAACCTTTGTTACTGTAGGTTGAATGATTGATTAATTAAGCTCGATTAGGTAACTATGAGATCTAGCTGTTCGAATATTGATTACTCATAATATGCGGACATATTCACCTATCTTGAATAGTATGGGTGACGGCAAGGTGCACAAGGGGTGTCATAATTCGTCGTTCTCCGAGGTGGGTCTGCTTGCTTTACCACCCGCCCACAGGCCGATTTGGACTGTTTACAAGGCTTGAAAGCCGGTTGCCACCCATGGGGTTATCCAGAAGGTACTACATAGAATAGATGCCTTCTGGACCTGTACAGAAGAGTGTTTTCGCAGTACAACCAATATTGACACCCACCGTGGTGATGTAAAGTGTAGTAGTGTTGATGAAGGGTGTTGGAGACTGCTGAAAGAGAGGACTGACCAAGCGCAGTTTAATTTCCGTCAGGTGCACGTTAAGTTAACGGAGTATCCACTCAAAAGTAGACCTAGAGATTATAGTCAACTCATTAGCTCTTTTGGTTATCAATAGTAAGGATAGTACATAAAGTAGAATTAGAGAAATAAAACTAATAAGAATTTAATATAAAATTAAAGAAGTATAATTATATTACTTAATTAAATCAACTATAAATAAGAGCTTTTAATATAATCACTGCTTGTACGTGATTGAGCTTTACCAAGCTCTTCTTCAAGCCGCTGCAGACCTGTACCAGCCATCTCCCCCAATCCCGAGACACTCTGCTACAGAAACAAATCTATAACCCATCTGCGCATATGCATCTAGCACAGCTGGTGCCACGAAATCAACAGTCGTTCGGTAGCCCATGTGCATCAAAACAATACCAGCCTTCCGAGCTGACGGCGGGATCAGATTCTCGTTATGCATGTACAGTCGTACTCTATCCATGCTCCCTTGCACTGTTTGCGTAGTATTATAGTACCAATCCCATGTCTCTAGCATAAAACCAACAACGTGATAACCTAGTCGGTTTAGCGAGGTAGCACATGCCCTATTACACCATCCGAAAGGAGGGCGCACGAAATTCGGTGCAAACCCTAAATTCGTTAAGAGCCACTCATCGAGTTGTTCCTGCGGAGAGAGTGAGCTTGCTGCCATTATTTTCGTAGGCAATATCTTCGTACCATCTCCTCCTTTAAGGTATTATCATCAAGTCTGCTTAGGTTGTAGTGTAACCATCTGAACGTACGTCTACAGCTTAGCTTCAGCTCTGAGGGCAATCGAGGCGTACGAACGTGTGGCTTCCAATTTGATGTCCGCGCCGATGAATCTCCTGTAAGTAGGCACGCAGCTTTTCTTCGGTTGTGTTTTCCAAGTTCCAGGCATTCTTGCTCTGTGGACCATTTGGGAAGAAAGTCCCAGTGGCATTATACTTTTCCAGTAGCATGAGAAGATCAGGGAGCTCCTCTCCTGGAATATCGTCGAATGTCACTGCGACCTTGAGAGAGACGTTACATCGAACTAGAGTTTTTGAACTAAACATGTTGTAATTATGGAACGAGATTTAGGGACACTTGCCAGCAACAAGGTGTTCTTCTAGCTCAGGTTGTAGGAAATGTACGAGCTTTGTAATCACCTGAGCGGTGGTTTCTTTTTCCATTCGCCAGGGGTACAATTTTGCAGTGCTATCGGGGTTTCAGACTGGAGATATTGTTTGAAGGAGAAAGACCGTACAGCAAGGAGATAAGTAAGCCAATAACCAAAATGCGCCAAAGTAGCACTTCAGTCTCTGATCTCATATCTTTGATAGTCACTGTCATGCGAAGGAGAGAGATGTATAGAAGAGAATGGCAAGAAATCAACAACGTGAATTGAGGGGAGGAAAGGAGAAGATGTGCGTGCTCTTTATCCGCCCACTTAAATTCAAGCTTTTCAACGACCTTGGCCTCGGCGCAACGCATAAAAAGCTGATACTGATAGTGGAGAAATAAACCTTGAATCACGGTGAAGTTTCAGTGAGGATTCGAGCTTACGCAGGCCAGCAGGGGTGACGGTTAGTGTTATACGAGTTTAGGCCGCAACATGCGGGACTCGACGTAATAAGGCTTAAGTCGACGTGTCACATGCTGGGGTTAACGCAAATAAGAGGGTGTATGAACTCGGGTCTGGCCAGGGCTCGCATATCCTTTACCACATATACCACGGATCTGGGAACGGGGTAACAATTTTCGATTTAATTACGGCGGACTTTCACATAGAAGTAACGGATCGAAAAAGCTTCGTTCTATAAGCCACGGTCGTGTACGGAGACTGATTCAAAAGCAATCAGCTAGCATCGATAAGTTTCAAGAAGGGAACACTCTTGGATCTCTGAGATGCAGAGGTTCAGACCAAGTCTTCGCAACATCGTCCTATTACTTTCTTTGGCCACACTCTATCTTCTTTTTCCAAAAACGCGACTCTGCACCGATAATCCACGCTGTTTTCCATCTTCTACTTCTCCCCTAGAGACGGTCAACGCTAGCCTCGGTTTTCAGAAGATTTTTGTTCTCAACCTTCCCTCCCGGACAGATCGACGAGATGCAATTGAGCTCATGGCTGCTTTTACTGATATCCAGGTCCACTTTATGCCTGGAGTAAAAGGCGAAGCGGTAGAGGATGTTGTTTTCCCCCCAGTGAGTCGATTTTCTGACCGCACTAAATCATTTTTGCTGACTCGTTTCAGGGTATGAGTAGGGATTCCATGAGTAATGGCTTTATTGGAAGCTGGAGAAGTCATCTAAACGCCATCCGATTGTGAGAATCAGAAAAAAGCTCCACTTACGCGAACAAATTGGCTAAAGTTGGACAGAGTCATACATGAGGGGCTATCAACGGCGTTAATCCTTGAAGATGACGTAGATTGGGACCTCAAATTGAAAGTCCAAATGACCGAGGTCTTGCAGGCAATACAATTAGCAGAGTTCGCACAAGACTGGGAGTATGTCATCCAGATCCTATGGCATGGAGAAACCCTGACCGCTGATGATTGCATAGCGTTTTGTGGTTGGGTCATCTCAGTGAGGAATTTCTACCAGACCAAGGCAAGAACGTTGTCATCCAGGACCCAGCTCTACCAAACAACTTATCATCAGCGTTTGCAAGTATCATGAAAGATTTTCCAAATCACACACGTGTTCTACATCCCAGTGGGCTTCCCCTTGCTACGCTTGCATACGCGGTTAGCTATAAAGGTGCTCGAAAGGTGCTGTGAGTATCAGAGGTCTGTTGGGAAAATTACAGCTGTTAATATGCATTTAGTTATCATTTAGGATTAGACGCTATGAGGCCCTACTATAATTATGACAATAACTTGGCAAACTATTGCAAAACATCTATGAATTGCATTAGCTTGACGCCAGGTTTGTTTCACGACTATCGAGCAGTCGGTGGTGCTGAGAAACACTCGGCAAATAATCCCGGGCTTGAGCATGAACGAGACGAGGAAAGATTCAACAAGGTACGACTTAGAAGTCACTGGAAATCCTGGGTTGGTGGGTCTGATACGCAACAGAATATCGCGGAGTCTATACGAGAACATATCAAGCGGCATTTTACATCGTCAATACGAACCGGAGACCCACCCATATTTGGGGCGCAGCTGGGCCTTCGTTACAATCAGGCCTTGCAAGAGGATCGATGGAAGCCACTAGACGAAGTCTAGACCAAAGACTAGGTAGGGTAGCATAGATTGAGATCCTAGGGGGAAGCGACATTTCATGAGATCAAGGTTGAGCCCATAACTCACTCTGGTGGATTTTATCTGGTAGTAACATAGTGTACCCGAAAATTGGAGAAAATTTTACTATAGCACACCGTGAGCAACTTTCGCAGAATTCTTATGCCATTTTTAAAGAGGGATAGGAGGTAAGCTCGGTAATCAAGATACCCAACTCGCTCAACACGCAAGATAGGGCTCACTGCGATATAGCCTACCTCGAGGAGCATGGGCACGAACTGCATGGACCTATCGGTAGTCTGCCACTTCAAGTCCGGAGCATCGCCGCCGATCGAATTGCTTGATGCACGGGCAATTCTATATGGTCTAAGCGAGAACTCTAAGAAGACCTCAATCCTTGGCCAAAATTATAGGTGCATTGTCAGTGTTTCATTTGTGTGGCGGTGAGGACCGATACGGTAATCTTGCGAGGTTTGATCGACATGACTTCAGTACATTACCATGCGAGGGCGAAAACGCTGAGATCCTCGTAAGACACACGCCTGCTAGTAACTACTAAGACCGAGGTAGAGGTTACTATGGTGGCTATGCGGAGAGTCAACGAAATAATAAAGAGCGAGCCGAAAAGGAACGTCACTCCGAAATGTTGTATCTGGACGTCTCTTGTAGAGTTCTGTTTTTTTCCCCTCAAATATTTTCTTTTACCCCCGATATGCCAACTGTATCTATCTTCGATCAAAAGCCCAACTACGACATCAAGTCGAATGGCGCTGGGTACTTCGGCGGTAACGGCCACCTCCAAAAACGCCTCGCCGGAAGCGGGGCTGATAGGAAAGAGGAGCTTCCAACTATTGTCGAAAGTGTTCCCAATAAAGAAGACATGTATCATTACAACCGCGTTCAAAAGATCGCGTTCTACCTCGTTCCACTGTCTACCGTCTCAGGCATTATCCTCAATCTCTATTATTCCTGGTTTCAATGCCAGCTCATCAATGAAAAGGGCGGAAAAGAAGGTTGGACGTCTGAATTGGCAGGACGAAAGTGGATTGTATGGCTAGACACAATTTGCGCGGGTGAGTAACGTTATTAAAACGAAATGAGAGTTTGAAACTAAATCGGCGTAGTGCCATGGTATCTGAAGTTACTAGGCGACGTCGTGACTGTTGTTCAACATAAGTGGAGGCCGAGACTCAGGGTGGTCGGCGCGAATGTGCCCAAAGTTGATATTGTCATATGCTGCTGTAACGAACCTCTCGACATTATATTCGACACCGTCCGCACCGCCGCCAATATAGACTATCCTGATAGCAAGTTTCGACTTCTCTTGTCGGACGACGGTGGACAGAAGGAGGTAGAAGAGGGACTCATTCGCATCCAGCAGGAATTTCCGCAAAAGGCGATATTCTATTCAGCACGCGTAAGGACTCCAAAAAATAGCCACAAAGCTGGTAATCTGAACCACGCTTTTCAATTCTTTGCGCGATTGCCCGGAGGGCCGGCACCGTATTTTGCCGGTATAGATGCGGATATGCTGGTAGAGAAAGCATGGCTTCGTGCACAGCTTCCAGCCCACATTCGTGACCCACGTTTGTCCTTCACCTGCCCGCCTCCTCGATTCTACAATGTTCCCGTAGATGATCCCCTTTGCCAGTCCCTTCTCATCTTTCAAAGGGTTGACGAGCTGGTCAAGGACGCTGGAGGATTCCCGTGGTGTACCGGATCGGGCTGGGTGATGAGGCGAACTGCCGTTGAAGAGATTGGCGGATACCCTGAGACGAGCCTGACTGAAGACTTGCTTACCAGCAACTTACTCTTAGGAAAAGGCAAGTTGACGTACCACGATTTTCAAGACAGGCTTGACTAACCGGCATAGGTTGGAACGGTAAGTATGTAATGGAAACGCTTCAATGGGGAATGGTTCCCGACTCCTTCTACTCGCATGTTCAACAACGCATCCGATGGGTAAGCTCAATGCAATTGAAACATCTTGCTCTCTATTTGACGGCTGACCTTTTTTTCGCTGGAATGATAGTGTACTGGAGCCTTGCAAGCAGGTCTTGTCATGAAATTTTGTCTTTTCGGTTCCAACGGACGACGCATGACGACTATACAAAGGCTCAAGGGCTTCTGTCATCCGATGGCTACTGCTGCTGCCACCTTCTTCTTCATGGCACCATTGACCTGCCTGTATCTTTTTGCTAGAGGATGGCCATTGATTGTGTACTCGGATCCGCAGGAGTTGAAGCAAATCATACGACTCGGTTCCATGTGCTTTCTAACCGCTTACATGCGTCTGTGCACGTTTTCCGTCATCAACGGATTCGCACCGGCAATGCGGGAAAAGGTCTCTTCGCATTTTCTGTACATGTGTGAGTTAGCTCCCTGATATCTGTGTCAAAGTGCATTGACACTTACCCCAATGAAACAGATATTGCCTATGATCAGTATAAGACATTTCTATTTCCGACATGGCTAGGCGGCCGCCCGGAAATGTTCACTGCCCGATTCCGTTCAACAGGAAGCATTGTCGATGAGCTAAACGAGCGGAAGCCAAAGCTTAGGGCTGCACTTTATCGACGTCTTTGGCACACCATGATCCTAGACGTGGCCATCGTCCCTACCTTTTTGGGTCTCATATACATTTCTGTCGCCGCCATTAGTTTGCGAAGGGCTTTTCTGCTTTACCCCATCGACCAGAACGGTTTCTACCATTACATCTTGACGCATGTACTCGGGCCCTACGTGGTTTGGCCAATGGATATTTGGGCCATGCTTAGACCGCTGCAAGTGACGCTATTCCCACCGAATGAGCCGGATCGGAAAGATCTCTTAAATTACGACGAGAATGGCGCTGCATATCCCCGCAAGGAGGCAAGAGATCCCAAATGGACTGGAGTCGGTACTGGAATGGAGTTGGTCTTGACCTTGACCGCCGTGTACTGTATTGGAATGGTCACGTGGACATTCTACTGGTAGCACGAAGACGTAATAGAATATAGAATGAAATGGGCGCTTTGAACCTCTTCTTCAAACTGGTCTTACAAAAATATTGATTGTGATACTGCTCCAGAGAAGCGCTGTTGGTAAGGTTTCATTGCCGCGGAAGAAGAGTTTAGTAACGCTCAAACATGCGTAAGCGGTGATTCTGCAAGCGGATACATATAAAGTCAGCCAGCTGATGGGGGTTTCTAAGGAGGTACAATAGTAGTTAGTTCCATCGTGTCCGACAAGGGGATCTGAATACGTTGTCGTTGCCTTTGACGGGAATTTGTGGCCAACCTGAGCCTGGCCTGGCAATGTAGTAATTGGCCAATTTGGTGGACGCTGGTCATACTTTGCGCACATCAATGTGGTATTACTAAGGAGTTTGGCGATTAGTCCAGATTGACTATTTTTGTAGTGAATGGAGGTAAGTGAGGGTTTTGCAGAAGCCAATCGCTGCCCAAGGTCGGTTTGGGTTGAGTGATCGATGAGAAAATAGTTGGCTTTGGCTCGCTATAAGATATGGTCAATCGGGCGGGAAACGGGATGCGATGCGAAAATCAGTTAACGCAAGCGATGAGGAGCTTCCCTTTTCGCCAATAAGTAGGTTGGGTAGGTATTCCTGATGGAGTCCACGAATTCCCAGTCTTTGAAGAGAGTTCTACCAGGGACATGTTGCGCTGAGCCTGCGCATGGAGCGTCATCCGTCCCTTTGGGGGAGACTGTCCGTAACGCATTCGGTCATAGAAGTATAGCCCTGGGGTCCTTAAAAGGTGACACTGTGCAATGTTCGTGAAATCCTATAGTTGGCGTAGATGCTCCCCAATCCATGAGCAAATTGTATACCTGTGTTCGGTGCCTTGGCATTAGTGGAATGCGGTTGATGTTGGATCGCTGTCAGACTCGATGATGACGAGGGTATGTGGTTGACATTTCGAGCATTGTTGCGGAGGATGCGTCAAATGATGTTCCGGCACCTGACAGATGAAAGGGTCAGCGATGCTCTAGTCCTGCAGAGAAAGTTAATACATACCAAGATCTTTCCACTGAGAGGTTTACCGACACCCTTCCGAGGTAGAATGACAACCATCCACGCAAAAATAGCAATCCCATCATCCATGGCATTTGTAACGTGGCTGAGCCCTCTGGATCCTCGCACGAAGGGCGTTGGCGTACGATTCGCTTCATTGTATGGTATTACAACGTTGGACGAGGACCCATTTCACCACCGATCCAGCTTCGAGTTTCAATTTCAGTGAATGAGGATTGGGATGGGGTTCGAGGTGAGTTTGAAGTTGACTTAGAGATGGTATTCGAGAGTAAAGATCAGGTTCGCGTGTAAGGCTCGGGTTCGAGAATAAAGATCGAGGCTGGGCTCTGGTGTAAGGATTGAGGCTATTTGCAAGGTTGAGACCTAGTGTATGGTTCGGGATCTCCTATTTGAAATGTGTTGAGTGGATACCGGCGAGGTGTTCGACATGGTTTGCTGTCAATATTGCTGCTCTTCTTGAGGTCGGGTGAACGTAGGACGTTTCTCATAGAACATTGCACTGCGGATGGGGACTTTGGATTCAAGAGTGTGATCCCACGCCGGGATTCCGTCTTGTCGAAAAGCTTGCCAGAAAAGAGGTAGGCTTGAGGCTATTGCGATCCCATTGCACAGTCTCGCCTGCTTTTTGTGTGTACGGTATATGTCCCACTCGTGCTGCCTTGCTCCTACCAGGGACATTGATACGGACGTTACCTTGTTGAGAAGAATGCTACATAGTTAAGAAGAAAAATATGGAATAGGTTCACATTCCGATACTCGAGGCTCCGGGTTGAAAGCAACAACATGGCGGTTGGTGTGCTGAGGTGTTGAACGCGGAGGTCCACAGGTCCGCTGCTTAACTCTCGGCGAATTTCCCCGCTCCCGTCCGCCAATTTGTTCAGCGATCACGACCACAAGCTCACCAATATTGCTACCTAATATCTACGCGCTAAGAAGACCACCCGACAGGCAGTATTGGACCCGAATTCCCGTGCGAAGCTTTCGAAAACTGCCTCTTCGACGAAATTACGAGCGGTTGTGCTCTGGACACTGCTTCGCAACAAATTTCAACCTTCCTAGTGCCAGGCGGGCATAATACTGCGATCGAACCTGGATGAGAAAGGCCTGCTGAAACTTTACAAAGATGGCTTCATATACAATCAAGAACTTATACCGGTGACTTCTGGTACTACTGGAGGGCGCCGGCTCGACACCAAAACGGCTTCCGAGCTAAAAGAAAAGCATCTATTTTACTTCTACATCAGCCTGGATCGGACATTTGTTGTTAAACTGGTTACTTACGTTGTTGTCTTTCTGTATTAAATTTCCTCGCCAACTATAGACCTTCTATATCTTTCCAAACACCATAGGCGGTCCACTCCGGCTACCGTATTTCTCTCCGATCTTTCCTTTATGTCTATCCTACTCGAGAGCTAGATCCTAGGAATCTAGCTTAACAATTCAGGCGAAGAACTCCATCGCATCTAAATAAAACCCAACCTTGACCAGGAAAATGATACTCGCGAGGTTTCTTGTGTTGGGATGAACAACATGGTGGAGGATTCATCAATAGCCTGCGAAGATGACGATGTCGTATCGCATGTTCGCCCGCGCGTTGGGAGAAGAAAACCCAGACTGGGGCATTAAGATCACTCCAGCTGTTGCTTATCTTAATTGGAATAAAGTCCGCGACCAAGTTCAACTGGATGAAGAACTGAAGATGTAACGCAGCTTGAGTAACACGGATAGTCATCGATGCTATCATCAATTTTGGCTAATGAAAACCTATCGCGGAAATATCAATCCAATCCTACTCAAGGCTTCTTCCCAAACTTAGTCTCTTCTAACTCCACCCCCTCCTCCGTAACGACCTTCTCCGCGCCAACCATGACGACAACCATCCTACATACTTGTTCTCCACGATTGATCCACTGGTGATTCGTACCCCTGTGCACGACAAATTCACCGGCCTTCATCGTCTTCTCGTCTCCGCTGTCGAGCTTTAAAATGATCTTCCCTGAAAGTACCGTCACATAATCGACCGTCAGAGTTCGATGCATAGGTACCGCTGCTCCTGGTGGAAGGTCCAATGTGCAGAAGAGGACGCCGTTAGGTGGGCATTTGGGCGGAGATGGAGGAAGTTGAGGTGGGAGGGTTGTGTTATTGACTGGGACGCTGAGACGGGAGTGAAAGCGGGCGAAGGAGGGCCCCTGGGGCCTAAGTGGAGCGAAGGGTGTGATTTGGGTGTCGGCAGCGAAGATTGACGTTCCAGAGCGGTCGTGGGTGGTGGTGACGACTCGGGGCACAGGAATTTGGGAGGACATTCTGGTCTGTAGGTAGCTCTTGGAATGATTTCAGCGGATTGAATTGGGTCTTGTGAACGTGTGAATCGATTTTCTGAAGCAATGGGGCTGATTTGATGATAGATCGATGAGAATGGGAAGATATCATTGTGGACTTCGGACACCTATCCTTATATACACACCACTCTCGGAGACTCGGGCTCAAAAGGCCGCGAAGAAGCTGAAGATATAACATTGGTAGGATTATGGCTATGTTTAGAGCTTATTTGAGAATACATCCGCACTTCAACGCTCGGACCTCCGAGGTTCATCGTGAAGAGTTACGAACGGACGAATCACGTTGCAGGTAGAACGCCATCAACGATCCTTCCAAGACCCCACGCCACCGTATATACGGCGCTTTAAGAAAATCGCAAGTATTCGCATACTGCACCCGAACGTCGTCGCTCGGGGACACCGGAGTCAGAAATCCCGACTCAAGATTCAGATGACGCCATTACTCAAATGAAGGAACAGCCTACCTCCCACGACCTTTCTGGCTGAACAACATTATGGGAGAATGGTTTTTTCGAGGAGCTACTCATGGGATGTACATGTTGATTTATAGGTCTTTCCTGGTTGCACGACGGCCTCGGGACCAGATTCGAACTTTGACGCTCGGACCTCTGCTAGGCCTGAAGAGGTATGGTCCAGGGGCCTCTCATCTTTCTTTTCTCCACGCCCACGACCTGCGGCATATCTCGACCTCAGCTTCGAGAAGCCACGGCACTTATCACTACAGCACTATCGGTGGGGTGGTATTCGATACATCCAATATGCCGTCGGTCGCCTCCTCCACAGTCCTGGTTAAGAGGCCGCGGAAATCTGCTCTCAAAGCGAGGACGGGCTGCACAACATGCAAGTACGTTCATCAGATATAATTACAAGCGGTCTAGCTTGATATGCGGCTAATTCTTGATTTCAAGAATTCGACGAGTTAAATGTGGCGAGGAGAAGCCTTGCTGCAGAAGGTAACATGGCCCTTGTACAATCATTCGTCTTCTAATCCAGCCAGATGCACCAGCACGGGTCGCAAGTGCGAAGGATATGCTCAAAGCACCAATGACAACTTGTTCGCAGCACTTGCTGTGAAACATGTATCTGTTCCTAGATATGTCACACCGACCCTTCAATTATTGGGCGACAATGTCCGGTATCTGGAATTCTACTACCATTGCGCCGGCCCGACCATTTCTAGCAAATTTGATAAAGAATTCTGGTCTCGCACATCTCTCCAAATGGCCCAATCGGAACCATGTATTCGGCACGCCTTAATTGCTCTTGGTTACCTTAATAAGACCGAGACGGGAAGCTTAAAGCATGCTCGCTCGGGTTTCATGGCTGCCTCCAAGCAAAAGACCTTACTATTCCACTACAATAAAGCTGTCAATGCTCTGGTTCGAAGAATATCTGAACCGTCGTACTCTCCTGAGATTGGACTCGTCTCTTGCTTACTTTTTGTCTGCATAGAGTTTCTGCGCGGAAATTATGACACGGCCTTTGAACACTTCAATAGTGGTCTCAAAATCATATCTGCATTCAAGAGAAATCAGATCCCATCTCCCGGTAAGGGTTTAGGCCCTAGCATTATTGAAGAATCGTTGATACCCATGTTTACACGAATGACGGCAACGGCACTGATATACGGTGTACCGACTGAGCAGGTCTTGTACACCTCGTACTATCCACTAGAAAATCAAGAGCGTCCATTCACCTCAGTGTTAGAAGCACAATCGTCTATTCACAACATTCGAAACATGGCTATGCTTTTCCTACGCAGCATAGGGTCGAAGCTCGTCGAGCCGGGACCAATCGTTGAGGCAGGCTTGCAACAGCAGACGGAGTTTCACCGTGCCTGGCTCCGCGACTTTGAAGAGCTTGAACGTAAGACGACGACGTCGAAGGAAGCAGCAATCACCGAGGAAGACTTGCAACATCAAAACGATGTTCTAAAATCTCACCGTGCCTGGTTCCGCGCGTTCGAAGAGTTTGAACTTAAGGCGACGCTCTCGAAGGAAGACGTAATTACGGCAAACTCTCTCAAAGCAAGCTACTACTGTACCTACGTCTTTACTGCCTGTGCTACGCAAACGAACCAGACTGTGTACGACCAGCATCTCGATAGCTTCAAAGCCTTGATCAGCCACGCCAGAATTGTCCTTGATTCCTTAGACAGCACCTCGTCTATTTCTCCCGCCGCAAACTTTACTTTTGAAATTGGTACCATCCCATTCCTCTACTTAGCCGCTTGCCGTTGCCGCTGCCCCGTTACCCGCCGCGAAGCCATCTCCCTTCTCGAGCGTAACCCGCCTCGGGAAGGCCTCTGGGATGCGCAGCAACACGTCGCCGTCGCCAAACGCATCATCGAGATTGAGGAGAGCGAATTGGATCCTGTCACAGGTTGGCCGGTGGAGCGGACGAGGATTTGGAGTACCATTATTCATGGGGACATGGATGGGAATGGGAGGTTTCCGGTTTATTTTGCAGTGGGGCTCTGGGGAGAGGGCAGAGGTGTGCCGCCGTTGCCGCCGGGGATGGTGCTAAGCGGGAGTCCGGAGGGGAGAATGTGGAGGGAGTGGTTTGTACTGTGATATTTGTAGGTTTAGGTCGTTGAGTAATCGCGATGGGATCCTGCGATGACCGAGATCTTCTGCTTATCATACATTCATGAGTAGAGTCACATTCTTCAAGGTACTCGAGACTCGAGAGGTGCATCGCTCCTTATACTTGAACACGCCCGAAATCCCGGATGCAGTTATGAACGGGCGTATCCTGTTGCCGGTAGCAGGCCTAACGAATCTTCGCAGAATATCGGCGCGAACAAAGGTCCAGCAGTTTTATACTAGTCACACAATTGACCCGAGTTCTTCGCTCGGGGCACATACATCCCGGTCAGCGTATTCATTTCCAGGTCAAATTCAAGGCTGGCCAACATGTATCCGACAGGTCTGTACGAAGATCATATTGACACCCAAGTTGCGGAGTCGTAATGAACTGAACGCCTTGTTAATATGATGAGTTTCCCCCTTTACGAGCTACGCTGAATTTTCCGACAACTTATCTGCCAATGAAACAGGAACAAGAGATGGATACTGTTGAAATCATCATCGAGAGTTCTTTCTTCTCTATATCTCGCTCGTCACCCAATAGATTGAACCATTCATAACTTCTTGCACCGGATTTCAATATCTGGATGGGCAATCTACGTGTCTAGATTCCTATCCCATTCCTTCCCATTTCTGTTTAGCATGAGCTGATAATGTTCGAGCAAATGAACAACCAGAATCCGAATGATAATATCAGCCAAATACATCCCCATGCACATCCTTAGCCCAAACCCGTACCTCCCCCACACTTCAAGAGCTGTTCATGTGTGCCGGTCTCTATTTTTCCTTCGTTAAGAACGATGATTTGGTCCGCCTTAGTAATTGTAGATAACCGATGCCTTGAGAGCAGTTGTCAGATTATGACGAAAGATCTGAGGAGGTTGTGGATACTCACGCAATCGTAATAGTGGTCCGTCCCTTGGTAATTCGCTCCAGGTACAGTGCATTGTGGCAGAAGCTGACAAAATCTATGCACAGCGTTGGCAGTACTGATGATAACACGTAGTTTGGAGCACCGTCTCTTGTAGCTAAAGAATCATATAAATACAACTTGATGGGCCTAGTAGCCCTAATCTCTTGCTCTAAAGCTGAACTCGATCCACCACTAACCTATCACAGAATCCAAATGTTATACGAGCCCAGGCTCGTAGAATACCAGGTATCTCACTTCAATGCTCTCCCAAGGAACTTTTGCATTGGAACACTCTGGATGCTGAAAAGCGCAGTGCGCACACACTGTAGAAGTCAGCTGCTGCCTCTTTTTTGGGGTCAACGGCTTGACAAACATTTAGCGACGTCATCCTTGCTGTCCCATTTGTGATAAGATTTACTTCCTCTAGGCTTTGCCGGTCTAAGTAATACCACCTTTGGTCAGGCCCGTGATTCATTCCGACAGTTCGGCCCACAAAACCCTCGCGTTGCCTGAAGATGTCAGTCGGGTGGACATGAGAGGGCCCCATAGTCTGAAAGTCCATAGTGGCTAGGGGCCAGTCCTTTACGACGCCGTGGATCGGACGCCATACGCTAGCGTCTGTCAGCATGCGGTGAGTCAATAGAAGACACAGCATCGCACTTAATGATTTGGCAGCAGCCAGCGAGTAGCTTTTCCGCGTCAAACCCGGTATGTCGCTCGACGCGATGCCTTGCGCCCAGCGGTGATATTTCACTGTCAGCATCCGAGAACCTGAATTTGGATAGCAAAATGCACTGATCGCAGTGGACCTAACCAGTATAAGTGTTAAGGCCTTGATTGCGATCGCACACTCACCACAGTGGCTGGCTGTTCTCTCCCATTTGGATTTTCTTCCATGTTCAAAGCGGGATCTCGCTTGCGATACGTGTGATGAAAGATATGGAGCGGGATGCACCCGTTGCATTCTTTAGCAAATTCTCCACCGGTGGATAATGTACCTGAGCAACAAGAGTGTTATTATTAGATCTGATGGCTCTCAGCACATCAGTCGAAAGAGAAGAGTCGTGCTGCCATGTAAAACCATGCTGATCAAGAGTGAACCCTTCTTTATGCGGCCTAGCATCTGTTATATGGACAGGATGCTCCTCGTTCTTGAAGTTGGTTGACGGACAGCCCTCCTCAACTACAGCGCGTACGTACGGTGATCTCTTTTCTGTTGTAGGTGACCAGGGTTCGAGAAATGACATGTAAGCTTCGACAGTAGCCATGAGGATCTTGAGAGCAATGATAGGCACAAAATGTGGTGGATGGCTCCAGAGACGTCTTTTTATTCACTGTTAATTAGAAGGTCGAGCTCAGCGCACGGCATCCGAGATATCTCACTATTCGGCACCCGTCAACTTATCGGACCTTTGCCCGAGTTCGAGTAACCGGTTCCTGGTATTCGCCCTTCCGGTTTAGGTTTCCCTTGAAGAGTGCCAGACACGTTCTGGAGTGCAATGTTATGAGTGTGGAATTATGAGTGTGGCGTTACGAAGTCGAGGACTAGCTTCATGCACAATTCTCGGGGTATTATCATAATAACATGACATAACTGAGATGATGCAGTTTGTGGACTGGAACATGTGTTCTTTAATGACGATTTAGACACATGGCCATTCTACTCTGACAACTTCGTCCTTCCTCATACTGCTCTCAACGGATAATGAGCCCCAATCTGCCGTAGTTCTGCCAGAAACCTGTCTGCTAATGTTTCTAACTCTTCGTCTGACAATTCTGTTTTGAGTCCCATAATAAAAAGAGTTAATAAGTTGAAATAATCTCTTTGAGTTAATACTGTTGACTGAATGCGCACCTAGTGGAAGTTAAAATGCGCTCGGCCAGTCCTCTCTTTTAGTAGTCTCCAACACCATTCATCAACCCTTGCCGACCTTGGACCCCAAACTTATAAAAGGTCATCCTCTTCAAGTAACTTTTTATAGCTGATTTAGAGGATTTCTCTAACGACTTTGTACAGCATACGTCGTTGATTGGCATTCAGGCAGTAAGCCGATGGGTTGTCGCTGATAAGCTGGGAGAGCACGAAGAGGAGGCCTTCAAAAAGCTCACCGAAAGATGTCAGATTCCAGAAGATATATTTACCCAGGTCATTCAGCAGGCAATGTCCAGGCACATATTCAAAGAGCCACGGAAGGGGTTCGTCGCACATACTGCTGCGTCTAAGTTGGTTGTGAATCCTACTGCATTGAACGATTTTGTGCATATTGCATTGGATATTATTTGGCCGTCTGCGGCAAAGGTGTGTCCAAGTAGCAGCAAGAGATGTCGACCATGGTTCTCACTCGTGTATGAAACGTAAGTCAGCCCCACCGGTGTTTCCAATTGCAGAATCATGTGTTTATATTGGGAGTGCGGTTGGGGATTCCGGGGTTATGGAACCGATCGGCAATTCAGCAGGATGCTTTTTAGTTACGGGCACCTCTTTGAGTAGTAGTGCAGCCAATAGCGATATATGGAGCATTGTCAACGCATTTGCCTTAGTGAGAAACGATGCAGTGAGAAATGATGCAGTGAGAAACGATGCAGTGAGAAACGATGCAGTGAGAAACGATGCAGTGAGAAATGATGCAGTGAGAAACGATGCAGTAAGAAATGATGCAGTGAGAAACGATGCCTTGGAACCTCCCTACGAGGGATAGATCATCAAGCATTAGATGAAGACACGGAATGCAACCGTTTTTACTTACCGAAAGTCTGCAGGTAATTGCATTTGTTCGGCGCCAGAGATCCTTCCGGCTCGTAGATGGTGCCAGGGTACCCGGTGCATTTGGCTGACCGGTCGGTTTGTTCGGTATCCCTTGTCAACCCGCTGCCCGTGCCGCAATATAAACCATACACCCATCCATACTACAACAAACTCCAACCATACCACAGTATATTCCTAAAGATCCATCCGCGTACTACCGTCAAAGTGCAACCATGTCTCGGAATTCTTCAGGTTTGCCTTGCAGTAGGCAGAGAGTCGGCATAACCCTTCGCCGGATGCTAGCAATATCCCTACCGTTGTGCTCTGTACCGCACTATTTTCAATTTTTCGCGCACAAGTCTGAATGAAGGCTGAGTCTTTATCGCCGTGGTGCAGATCTAAGTCCGCAAACGATAGGCCCAAGACTTCGAGGGTGGGGTGCGACTTTCGCCCATTAGTCGCAATAGAGCAGGCGAGTTACCGCAATCCAGATAGAGCTGAGACTTTTAAATGACTAGATTAAATTTATAGATGGGATTAGATTTAGGTCTTTAATGCTCTTAAAAATCGAAGATCTTCATCTATTTTTCAATATATATAAATATTCAAAAAATTAGGATTAAGATATAAAATTAGCTAGATAAAATAGATTAAGCTTTGGGTCTACTCTAATCTACACAATTATACGCACTGCTTTTGTGGCTAATCGAAGCATTCGCTGTGCCGGTGGTGGAACTGCTTGAGTTATAGGTGCGGAGAAGAGTACGCACGTAATCCTAGTCAATCGGGAGAGGCTCTCAGCAGTCTAGCAACGTTCCCTAGCTACCCATCACGAGCTGGCAAGCCAAAGTGCAGTGGGAACAGGATAACAATTGACTAAATGGATTAAATGGCTGCGCAGCCGTTAACTCAAAAAATGGAAACCACAAAAACTGGCTCCGTGTCACCGAAAGATGCGACTCTCGAAAAGGGATTCGGCAAATCAGGCCTCAAAGGACGTCTTCTCTGGTACCGTTCCCAGTCAATCCAACTTGCTATCTCCATTTCGGACACGATCATCATGGATTCCTGAATGCATATTTTCCAATGAGACGTCTTTGTCAATTTCCCTACTGTTCTGCCTGATTCTTCCCAAAATATTTGGATATTCCCCAAAATGTTTCTGTCATGGACTAGTAGACTCATTTGTTACTGTGTTCTCCATACCTACCGAGCTAGAGATAAGGATCAGTCTGCTTTTCACACCAAGATATAAATTTGGTCGCCAGACCTGTTCCTCCCTCCGATGGTTCCTTCAAGGATATTTCAATGCCTTCCGGAAGACCTCCGAATCGCCCCCATGGGTAGATGTACGCTCCACTTCGTCCAGGCGTCAGGTCGGGTGCGAGCGCCGCCCAGAGCTCAGTGTATGCGCCATTGATAGCCGGATAGAACAAGAAATTCTTCTTCGAATGACGTTAGCCGGGAACTCCAGTAAGCGCTGTGGATTTTCAGAAGAAGTTAGGGTATTCACCATAAATGTAAGCTCTAGGCCGTGCCAGTGCCGCTGTAGCTCACTCCTAAGATTGCCCGGATTGAAGGAAGCGTGCACTACTCCCGTCTGCAGTGTTGTCTTGGCATATGTTCGCGCCAGGAATACATTGCCCACTTTACTTTGTCCGTAGCTGGACAGCTCGTCCGTGTCATTTGGTCGGCCTGTGTCATCCACTTCCATTCCGCCAGGCTTAGGCGCGTTCACTTGTACTGCGATAGACCCAGCCCACAGGACGCGGACACTGCCTGTTGGGGACGATGCAGCGGTCTTCGTGAGGATTGGAAGAAGTGACTTGTACAGGAGGCACGGACCAACGCAGTTTGTTCCGATATGTACTTCGTTGTGTCGAGGGTCATTGCTACCCTTTAACATAACCTATGCGCGTCGCAGTCAAAAAGTTAGTAATCTGCATCTATGAACGTCGTGAGCCTTCCTGCGTCCGACTTACACCGGCATTGTTCACAAGGACGTCAAGTTTCTCCTGTTGCGCTAGGAAGGCCTTGATCCCAGATTTGATAGTAGATAAGTCCGATAAGTCGACGAGTAGAAACTCTAGACGGCCGTAACTTTTTGGTGAAGCCCTTCTTATATTGGAAATGGCAATGGAAGCTTTCGATTGCGAGCGGCCGGCTATGTAAACTGTGGCATTATGCTCGTAAAGGATCTTGGAAAGCTCAAATCCAACGCCACTATATCCTCCAGTCACCATGAAAACCTAGAAATGCGTTATTACTCAAATACAATTTGTGCCAAAGAGTTGTATGGACATACCCGGCCCGTTTGATCTGGACAGTTTTGCCCGGTGATGGGCGGCGCGGGAATGAAGAAAAACTGGCTGAAGACTCCCCCCATGATTATTGGGAAACCTAGATAAAAAAGATGGCGATATTTTTAGATTGAATAATTTTCAAGTGATACTATTTTGTGGCAGGTAATGATCTTTGAAAAGAGTCCTTGTTTCCTAGATCTTTTTCTGTTCACCTTTGACAATGATGCATCGGTCGGGTTGCCGAACATAATCGCAAGCAACAATACGTATCGTGTGACGCGGTCTAGGATGGCAATGTCTCGAACCTTGCAAGGAAGCTGCCTTGCGTCACCTGCCTGTCTTGTCTTGCCGCTTGAGCTGAGTGCGCACGTACGTGAAGAAGGTCTATCGCCACTCTCTTGCCTTATCGGCGTGCATTTTGGACACGAGTGGAGAAACCGAATGGTTTTACACTTCTGAATTAGTCAAGCCGCATATTCAGTGTTATCAAAGCGGTAGAGGTCAACGGTGTTGCCTTGCGATACCCTGCGGAAATCCCATGTAAGTATCTAAATAGCCGCTGCACGCATGTGCCTCGTCGGGCTCGTCATGCTCAATCCGCGGGTGCGGGCCGTTGCAGACTGGGGCCAAGCAATAAAGCTATTACTAGGCAAGCGCCGGGGTTAGACTGTGGTGCAACCGAGGGAGCGTTTGGGGCCAGGTTGGAATTTGGCCTTGCACGTCTATATCCGCTCTTGGTCTACATCATGCAACATGCAGCGCACCATACGCAGCATAATAACTATTATCGCCACAGCCGTCAGCATCATCCCCAGGATTGCTGATTAGAAGGAAAGAATCGTGCCGGCCCATTGTACGCTTCTCTGTTCCCTTTTTCTCCCGAGTTATCTAGGTAATCCTGGATTTAGAATGGCTGCAAGCCCGGATCACGAAATTGGAACCTCAAAGGCCGGAAGTTGAGTTCGATTCCCTGTTTAAACGGCTCTTTGGAGGAAACGTCTACAGTAAATCTACTTCTGACCCAATAGACACCCGAAAAGAATATTAGTTCAGGAAGGTGCACAGCTCGCCCCGCATGTCTATTCACCTTCATTGAGGCTTCTAAGCCTCTTCTCGCTGTTCAGTCTGTCGAGAGAACTTAGAATACAGTGAATGGTGGTCCATGTCGGCTAACATTATATGTCAAGACCAAGGTTAATTTGTTGGGAGGAGGTAAGTCAAGGGAATGTGTTGGAATCAACCACATGTGGGTCACAAGTCTAAGTCCTCCAGCACTAGAAGCCCCGTTTTTAACATATCCCAAGACAACGTTGAATGAATCTTTTTCCTGAAATTGCCACCCTACTGGCGGAGAAAGAGTGCATTTCATCCTCGCCTCTTCAACAAAACAGGCAGTGCAGGCTGAACCCACCCATTGAAGACTTTCTGCCCCACTCCCCAGTTTTCTGCCCCTTCGTCAAGCTTCATATCGAAGCTCCAGACTAGATGCGTTAGGATCAACTTGATATTGTTGAGAGCAAACCTGCAAAGGTTTCGTTAGGACCACATGTCTGAAAGTAAGGCAGTCGTCACTTACATCTTGCCAGGGCAGTTTCTCGGCCCAACTGAAAACGGCTGCACGACGTCTATCTTGTCATTATCATACGCCGGATCGCTGAGCCATCGGTCCGGAATGAACGATAGTGGCTCGCGAAAATTTCGCGTAGAAGTGTTTGAGCAATAATGGTTGATGGTGACAACCGTCTGCATAGTTCAAAACATGTGAGCCAGGATTACTGAAACGACCGGGCCAGACATAAAAATGGCGTAAAGTATGAGAGAACATAGAGTCAAGGCAGGAACTTGCTTCACTTACCCCTTGAGGAACCCAGTTTCCGCTGATCATGGCTCCCTTTGCGTCTGGAACGATTCGGGTGAAGCCATTGGCAAGCGGCGTGTGAATACGAAGTGTTTCCTGTACGACGGCATCGAGATACGGCAACTTGGAGAGCACATCCTGAAGCCCTATATCTCCTACCGTTTCAAAAGCGCCAAGGACCTCTTCGCAAAGTCTCTCGTAGACGTGCGGATTGCTGAGAATGTGGTACACCGCAGCAGTAAGCGCAACAGATGATGTCTCACTGCCTGCGAGGATAACGACAGAAGCCTGGGCTTCGATAACAGGTGTAGAAAGCCCTTCCTTCTTAGCATGTTGTACAAAGTGATACATGAAGTCCGGACGCTCGATTTCTGTGTTCATACGACGGCGGACTCGCTGCAGGGAAGCCTCATTATGCCGCCGATGCTGTTCTCTGATTGACCTCGGAATACACAATGCCAGCAGTCGATTGAGCGGCGGGAACTTGTAGCACTGATGGAGGAGCGTAGCAGCGTAGAAATAGTCGATAACGAACTGTACCCATTCGTGGAATGAACCGCTGGATACGCAGCCCATGTCCTCACCAAACGCGAAGTCGCTGTTGATGTCAAACATGGAAAAGACCAACCATTTTCGGATGTCGACGCTGCAACCATCGTAGCTGGCCTTAGTGAGCTGCATCATTAGACGTTGGATATGACTTTGCATCATTGGTTCTTGTTCGAGTAGGGCTTTGTGTGAGAAGGCTGGATTTATAGCTCTCCGGATCGGCACCGCATCGTCATCGCTTGCCATAGTAATGGTCTTTTGATCGAGGACCATTTCATTGTAGAACTGGGGGTCTTTTGGTAGAACTGCACGACCATTTCGATAACCGTAGATATCGTTCCATGCTGACGGATCGATAAACGAAAGCGTGGAAGGACCAATCCGGACGACATCACCGTACTTCTCATGAGCTTTCTTAAGTGCGTGATGACTTGTTCCACGGAGTTGGAGAACTGATAGTGGTATGTCGGAAGTTGTGAGATACTTCGGGCCTTTAAACGCAGATAAAGGGTGGAAGAAAATATTGTACAAGATCTTGAATGCGAGTGCAAAGACGCTCTAGGGGTGGGAAAAGTTAGCGCTTTGAACAATGGAAGTAAGACCGGGACAACTGATACCACGAGACAGATCAACATTGTTTTCGACATAGGAAGCCGAGGGTGTCTCATAAACTCGAGGACCGCCATAGAATCCATCCTAATACTGGTAAAGATAAATTTGCAGAAGACGAAATACTTCCTAATAATACAGAAAAAGAATGAGTGCGGACGTTTTTAAAGGGTTCTCCGTGGAAGATCCTAAGGTTAAAGCCGATATATTTAGCAGGAATTGAGAACTAAACTACATTAGGAGCGGTTGTGAGCTCGACTTTTGACTGGCATTGCACTTGCAGGTGTTGGTTGCATGTAGACCTCCCTGACATCCCCTTGCTGGTACAACCACAACAGCACGGCGGCCATACGCCGCCTGCAGGGATGATTGCAGGTGAATTTACTTGCTTATCCTTTTTCTCGCTGCTCTTGAGCACTGTGCCGCATTCGCCTCATGTTCGATTTACAGCCTGCCTGTAACAATATCCGATCCTTACTCGCCTGATGATCTCATAGGAACATGACCAACAAAGTTTGTGAGAGGGATGGGGGCTGAAAATGTACGGGAGGCATCATTGCAGCTCTACAAAAGCGGAAGTCTTCACAATCACCCCTAGCTGGTAACTGAGTTTGTGCGTACCGTGTAAAGAAGGTGTTGGTTGGTATTACAAAGGGGATACAGTTGATACTCTAATAATCACATACAACAAGCATTACTTAACCTCCACGAAGCTGATAGCTCTTTCTTACATCTGTAAAGGGGATTTCAGCCACCCTGCTAGCCTGGGGCCGAGCTCCTGCGTTGACTCTGCCGCCAGCCTCTGGTACGCTGCTCTGCCGTGCATATAAGTCGTGCATCTTCGATCGACCTAATAGCAAGCAGCTCAAACTTACTACACCAACTCACAGGATGTTTCCTCAGCTTCCTATGAAAGGGATAATTCTCGACCTAGGCGATGTCTTATTTACGTGGTCCTCCAACACAAATACCGCTATATCAGCTGGGACACTTCGAAAGATACTATCCTCATCTACCTGGTTTGAGTATGAATGCGGTCGTCTTCAACAAGGTGCATGCTATGAGCAGATTGCTCAAGAATTCTCTGTCGAGGCCTCGCAGGTTGCCGAAGCCTTTTCTCAAGCCCGCGAGTCTTTGCAGCCTAATGACAAGTTAGTGAAGTTCCTTAAGGACTTGAGAGAAAGTGCCTTGGTTAACGTGTACGCCATGTCAAACGTGTCTAGGGAGGATTTTGCTGCTCTGTCGGAAAAGATGGATTGGACTCTTTTCGATCGGGTGTTTACTTCGGGAGGGGTTGGCATGCGCAAGCCAGACCATGATTTCTTCTCGTACGTTCTAAAGAAAATCGAATTAGCTCCCGGACAAGTTGTGTTTGTGGACGACAAGCAAGAAAATGTGCTTGCAGCAGCGGGTCTGGGAATTATCGGCATTGTTTTCGACAACTCGACCGTCCACACTTTACAATCCCTATTCGACGGTCCAGTCGCAAGAGGCTACGAATATCTCTACCGGAATGCGAAGCAGTTTGATTCCATTACCGACAGCGGTGTCATCGTGCCAGACAATTTTGCACAATTATTGATACTAGAAGCGACTCAAGATCGGTGAGTTTTACAGGCGAGAAATGAGAATTGAACTTCCTCGGGAGCTGAAGGTTTCTCCTAGACACCTTGTCGATATAACGTCGAACTCCAAAGGGACTTGGAATTTTTTCGCGGGTAAGTATTCTTGTCGCTCCATATTTCCATGCGTATCATGTCGTAAAGCAGCTGACCAAGCACTGATGAATAGGAAAAGCCACACTTGTTCCAGAAGGATGTTTCCCAGACGACCTTGATACCACCTCTCTGGCACTTACAGTCCTACGCCCGGAACAATCTGGAGTCATTGCATCGGTATTGGATAGAATGGCGCAATATGTAAATTCTGACGGCACGGTGTTGGTCAGTCGTCAAACACCATCAAGCTAGTGAGCCATCCGCTAAGAGTTATGATAGACGTACTTCGATCGAGCGAAGCCTCGAACCGACGAGGTTGTTAGCGCAAATGTACTAGCATGTTTTTACCGCTTCGGTCGCGGCCATCAACTCACGCGCACGTTGCAGCATATTCACGACGTACTCTTGCATCGAACTTATATACACGGTACCCGCTACTATCCATCTCCAGATTGCTGCCTCGGGTTCTTCGGACGTCTTTTGCAGTCTTCAAACAATGAACGCGATCTCCAGGAGACATTAGGTTCCCTTCTCAAATCTCGAGTGCAAGAACGAGTTGGAAAAAGCGGAAGTGCTCTAGACCTGGCAATGCGAGTACTTACCTGCGATTCGCTGGGTATAGAATGTAGCGTAGATCGTCATACCTTGCTACGTCTACAGTGTCAAGACGGAGGATGGGAGTCTGGGTGGATGTATAGATACGGGTCGACTGGCGTGAGGATCGGGAATCGCGGCGTTACAACTGCTCTGGCCGTGAAGGCAATCGCGCCTTCGACCAGTATCCTCAATGCAGCAGCAACAGCGGCAGAGACCGGTCATGAATAAGATTCTACAAGCAATCAAACCAGGAATTCAATTGTATAGAAGCGAAAAGAGAGAGATGGTTATTTGAATGGTCTATATTGTTTCTAGCTGGAAGATAGAGATTGGTTGTGTAATCATGTTGTGACTATCTTTCTATTGAAATGTACAGAAGCCATCTCTAATGGGTTCATTAGACAACCTTCCCATCATCCACATGAATTTCCTCATAGCCAATAGTCCGCATCACGCTACTCAAGTCCACAAGCGCTGCCTCGTCAGGCTTCGCAAACTCAGAAAAAAAGTTATCCTCGACCAACCTCTTCAAAATGTCAATGTTTGGGACGATAACCTCGGCGTGTCCATCAAAGTCCAAACTTTTGGCATCATCATGAATTCCGAGAACTTCCGTACCCATCTCAGGTGGTGTGTGATACTGGATCTTTGTCAGGCTGGAGACGAAAAATTGGGATATGCAAAGTCAAAATATCATCGGCGAGGAGCAGGTGGACGTGAAAGGTCGCCTCATACTTGTGTATAGCGGTAAATGCCCTTTTCAGCGAGCCAACCTTTGACTAGAGTACCGTGTACATTGGACCAACGCCTATAATCTCTCGTTAATTGAACCATAATCGGTGGCAAAGAAAGGTACACACGAACTCGTGGAACTCCGTACTACTTAAAGAAGGGTGGCGTTTAACGTAGATAACGAATTTGATCATCGACTGTTTCTTCGCGCTGTTCGACTGCGTGTCAGTGTTTTCAGCCATGTGGGCGACTTTTGACTTGGTAGTGAGGAAGATGAGAGGTGTAAGATATTGTTCTATGCGAGCAGCTGCTTAGAACCCCATGATTATCTAAACCCTGGCTGCGATATAGGTATAGGTTGATACATGGCCAAAGCCGAGAACTTCTTGAGCAGCCCGCATGCTACTCCGGACCGGATTTCAACGTCTCATGTGAAGCAAACTATATTGGTTGAGAGATTTTCGCGAGATTTTCTAAAAAGAGGCTTGTACCTACTATGCATCCCTCCAATTTGCAATGCGAGTTTGCCTTCTTTCGATAGTCAACAGAGTCTAGTGCTACTGTGCTTCTCTGCAAATTGAAATGCAATTTTGCCTTATTTCAAGGCGCAACTGTTGGCAGTTGGCCGCATGATTTTTCGGATTCCGACAGCCTCGCAGCAACGTGATTTGCTGTGCTTCCCCCTCCTTGTCAAGGTTTAAATGCCTCATATGCATCCCGCTCCTTGTAAAAATTTACGCGCCTGCTGTGCCTCAATGCATGACGAAAATTGACTAACAAATCTCTTTCTTTAAGCCTAGCATTTGGCTGATCTCTACACCATCTCCAGGTCTATAATATTCCAGCCCGCTGAGACTATTGTGTTGCCGCTGCTTTCAGCTTTGCCACAATCTAGTCCCTGGCGAAGTAGGGATAATCGGAGTCCGTACCGCTATCGGCAATTAGTTGAATGTGTTGGAAATGTAACGGGGCGTGTAACGGGACGGAACTCTGTGGTTCCCATTACTTGGTGGGCGGTATCATTGGATGCGCCGACACCATTTGAGTCCGATTGAAGCTACATAGCACTTTGGGATCAGCGATTTCAATTTACTAACGGCCCGTGCTTGAGGATGCAATTCTTAACGGTCTCCATACTATACTTGCGTTCTATCTCTATAGGAGGACCTAGTAAGCAACGTCTCTCCCTCATATTCTTTCCTCGCTTACACTGGTGAGGACTTTACATATCTAGCACTTCTCGGCTGATCCTTATTCGCGCGTTAACACATTTGAAAAGTTTACGACGAGTTTTCTTCGATCTTAACTAGCGAGCAAACATGGAAGCCTACCTGAAGTCACCTATCAGCAAGAACTTTGTAGTCGTAGCGGCGGTCTTTGAAGGGCTCGCTACCTTTTTTGTAGCCGTTCGCTTTTACCTGCGTCTCAAGCTCAAGCAAGGTGTCCAGTGGGATGACTGGATGGCTTTGCTTAGTCTGGTGAGCAGAATTGTGTGAATCAACTATCTACAACAGCATTGACCTAAGATGACCAGATTGCATCGTGGGGCTATGCCATCGCTATCTTTATCGTAGCCAGTCAGATCGGAGTGGACGTGGTTAAAGTTGATCCCCTCACGGCGGCTAAAAAATTTGTTGAGGTCAGTCATCCATATGCAGAGGGTTGAAGCGCTTGTTCCTGATGCTTCTCTACAGGCTGTTGCAATCGGTTCCATTCTCTTGATATTCGTCATTGCTCCGATTAAGATCTCAGTTCTTCTGTTCTACAAGCGCATCTTCGGCAAAGCCAACGAACTTTTTAACCGGTGCGTCTGGGTTGCTGTTAGTATTATATTGGCCTGGGCAGTTGCCAGCCTGGTGGTATGTTTTGATTGATCTATTAATGCTCCGTTTCTAAACTTTCGGTTTACTGGGACGACTGACCGAAGAATGTGTTGCAGGCGCAGTTATTGATTGCCGATCCGGTGCCATCATCTGCCTGGGAAGATCTCGAAAGCCCTAAATATCGCTTCGACTACTTTAAGTTTGGGCTGTCCGTTCCTGTTCTGAGCATTGTATTTGACGGTATCATCTTGCTCTTCCCATTGCCGTCTCTTCGAAAATTACAGTTGCCCATAAAGCGAAAGATCTCTGTTATTGGCATATTCTGGCTTGGTTCATTGTAAGTTAAATAGAGTTTTCATGATATAATCCCCAATTTGACCTCTTATCCGGGATATCGAAGTAGACTGACAACGCAATCCATGATAGCTGCCTCGTTACCGGAGCCATCCGTATACATTATTGGTACAAGAATGCCGAGCTAGTAACGAATCCGAATGATGCTGATGTGAACAAATGGCGTACGTACATCCTCCGTTCACCTTCTTAACCTGTCCTCCGACTGTATTATTTCGACCAAAAGAAATATGACATGAGTTTTATGCTTTATGTCCAAACTACCTTGGGCATTAATGAGTGGCCCAGCTCGCATGGAAAGCTATCCACAACCTCCATTCTCGTTCACTTCTCCACTTCTAGAAGATACGTCGAACCTTAAGCAACGCTGACAAGCTTGGTACCAGAATACGACACGCTCGTGCAGACCTGGGTTTTTCTAGAGATGACTGTGTCGATCATCGCCGCATGTCTTCCGACCCTGGCTCCCATCCTCACCAGATCGGTCTATGCTCGACTTACGGAGAGGATATACTCCCTTTCATTGTTCCTTCGGCGCAATTCTTTTCAGAGCCGTACAGATCGAAGTAAAAGTAGTAGAAACATCTCTGGGAAGTTTAAACGGTTCGGCAGTGGTGAGATACCAGTAATACACGAAGGCTCGTTAGGAAGCAGTTACACATGGTCCAACACCAACAGCCACCACCACTTTGAGAGGCACGTCGACATTATAGATATTGAGATGGCGCACATTCGGAAAGACCAAGAGCAACCGATGCAATAAACCACTCTATTTACTATAGTATATACTCTACAAATAGATCTAGTTTTAGATAGATTATATTAATGCTTATATAATGCGTATATTAAAGTTATATAATAACTTAATTACTTTATTATTTAGTAAATATATAAATAAACTATCTACTTCTTTATATTTTTTTTACTTTTTTATATTATAAAAAAATATTAATTTAATATTAAAAATATTTTTAATAAAATATATAAATTATTTAATAAAGTAACTATTTAAAAAAAAGTAAAACTTAACTTT
>AJFK01000170.1:0-28580 GCA_000467715.1 Hysterium pulicare CBS 123377 | reverse complement strand
AAAAATAATATACTTAAAAAATATTTATAAATATATAAACTTTTTTAATAATAATTAACTAGTAGTAGTACTTATATAGAATTAAGGTAGAAAAAAGTAGAAGAAGCTGCTAGGAATAAAGGTTAGAAGGATTTAATTAACTTATAGTTCTGCTATGTTAGGTAGTTGCGCAACAATAACTCTAAATTCGTCGTTGCTTTGATTATTGATTGTCTCATTGTAATTGTGGTCCAAGGACCGAGGTCAAAGCTTGACTACGCCTCAATCTCACGACATGAGTTCCACCACCTCATTTACTAACAGTGCATTTAGCTGTGACACGTCGCATTAAACCCACTTCTATTTCGTTTGGAAAAGCGGCCGTTCTTGGTCTCAAGGTCTCCTGCGTCGTAGTAGATGATCATCAGTCCTTTTGAAAGACATCTAAGCATCCAGAACAACATGATGGAAGTTGTTATAGTAAGCCTGACCTACAGTTGTGTTAAAACACTTTAATCATTCCAACTCACAGGTCGGCGGCTCCTTGACTGCCTTGATGCATGGCATCTTCTTTAAAAGACTCGGCCATGTAGTTCATATCTTAGAGAAGTCTCCATCATCACTGCTCAAAAACCAAGCAGCCGGACTGCGTGCTGGGCCCGATGTGCAAACTTTCATTGAAACTTACATCCCGAAATACGAACCGTACGCTATCACGGTGAAGATGGTGACATACTTGGACGCCGAAGGTCACGTGTCGAGTACGCGTCCTGCTAACGACCCAATGCATCTGACAACATGGTCTTATCTGCACAACATGTTCAAGACTGAGCTTCTCAAGAACGAAGGTGGACCAAGAACCACGTACCATACCGGTGCACTGGTGCAAAATGTCCAGTACGACGGGAAAAGACTTGCAGTCACGTACTCCAAAACGGATAGCGCCTCGGCGCCTCAGGTCCTTCAGGCTGATTTGGTCCTAGGGGCTGATGGTGGCCATTCTACTGTTCGCAGGATACTAATGCCTCAAGTTCGCCCCAAATATGTTGGATACGTCACATGGCGAGGATCAGTGCCGGAGAGCGCTGTGTCTGAGAAGACGAAGGAATTGCTTTTGAAGAAGGTAATCATATTTCGACCAAAGAAGAGAGGCTATGTAGTATGGTAAACAAATTCCTGTCATATCCTCCCTAGCATTCGACACTAACGTCTCAGCTACAATCCTCCCTCGGATACTGGTAGTACTGAGCCGGGCGAGACGCAGTTCATTTGGGTTTGGTATGATATGTTCGCGTCCGAAGACTCGGACGAGTTCAGGGATACTTTCATGGACCGTGACGGAATACGGCATTTTACTACGATTCCTCGAGGCAGAATGCAAGAACGGATCTGGGAAAAAAGACAGGAATACGGTCAAACAGCTTTAAGTCCTCCATTAGCGGAATTACTTGCAAAGACTACGGAACCTTTCATATCTGCTATCAGGGAGTGCATTTCTCCAAAATCAGCCTTCCACGATGGGAAAGTCCTTCTTGTCGGAGACGCCTTCGCCCTTTTTCGACCCCATGTTGGCTTGAGTACGAACCAGGGCGCGAGACAAGCACTAGCCCTTGGCAAAGTCTTCAAAGGAGAAGCTTCTCTGGCTCAATGGGAGGAGAATTCCCTGGAGTATGCTAAATCTACGAGCGAGTTTAGTGTCGTATTCGGGGAGTAGTCCTTCACCGGCGTGCCTACGCCCCTTCTGCAGAAGTACCTCAAGGTTATGCCGTCGGATAATCGAGGGCAACCCAGCTCCCGTATCTAGATTGGGTTTATTGTTGAGGACTGCGGGTTGTCAAGCAGTTTCGTCGAGTGTGACATCATTGTATCTATTCTTACTGCTGGTGTTGTGATGCGGAGGAAAGAAAAGGGAGAGAGAAGCATACATCTAAGAGAGGAAAACGTGGAGGGTATGTATGGTAGAGGCTACGTTTCTATAATAAAGAAAGGAAGTTGGGCGAATGGCATGGCTCCTATGTCAAAGCTCTTTGCCCTTAAGCTAATACAATACTCGGCAATTTTGCGGAGAGCTGAGTAGATAGGTGCAGGATGAAAGAAAAATACTACGAAGAGACGATGAGATATTGAGTATAAAGCACAACAATGATGAACTTTACTAAAGACTGACATTGATACCGCTCTTCAACCCTCACTTCTTCTAGCTTCTGAGTTCTAAATCAATATTCTCAACTTCCACTCTCTATCAAAACCAGAACCAATGAGAAGTCAACACAAAATCAAAGAAAGGCGAATAAATTATTCAATGAAATCAACCATGAATGAGAGCTTTAAACATAATCACCGCTTACGCGTGGTTGAGCTTAATCAAACTCTTCTTCTATATTTGATACCCAAACAAGATTCTTGGAAAGAATGCGTGATACCCTTCACCTTCTCTAACAACGATGCTAGTCATCATTGTTCCCCCTTTCCCTTCTACCTCCAATACTCTTTTCTAAGCCTCTTTCTGCACCATCGGTGCAATCTGACATGAACTCCAAAACCACTAACACCATCAATACCGCGGTATCGTCCTTACTGGCCGAACCACACCAAGTATAATCACGACAGCAAATCGTCTATGTCATGCAGGTTCCTGTCGACCTTTTATAATCATCGGAGGAAGAAAGACGAGCCGAGTTCATCGGTACTGTTGCTGTGATTCTGGAAACATTGCATTCAAGAACTGTGCGTAAGTAATACGCTCTCTCGGCTCCCGCGGTACAGCGCGAAAGTGGAAGGCGAGAAAAAAAGGTCGCGAATATATATAATAATGAAACGTTGATTATGTCAGCTATCACTCACATGTTCCTTATGTGGCTGCGTAACCCCCGTGATAGGCGTAGTGCGCCCGGAAGCAGATATAAGCCTCTGCTCCCCTCTCCGAAATTATAACCTACAATACCACTCTTTCCTCCTCACAAAGGCCTGGAAACCATGGTGTACCTCTTGTGATTTGAAAAACTAGAATCAGAACGCGATGAGGAAAGTGACCATAGTCTCTTGATTGGGTTCCAACGCAGCAGACCCAAACTACTATGGAGTGGCTTCCGGACGCCAAAAACATGGGTGAAAAAAAATGATGTGCGGAGGTGGAATGGGTGCCAAAAAGCATCTTCACTAGCTTCTTTGTGCGCTGGGGGTGCCTCGTGTCCTGTATTGGGAAGGTTGAAAGGATAGACTCCAAGTTGATGTCTTAAATAATAATGAATAGATCATCATAAGAGACCGGAAAAAGGATACTCATAGCGGTGAAGCTAACCCCATAACGCTGTTTGTGATCACAATTTCTCTTATTTCTCACTCCAACCTACGTGGGTAGCAGTCTCGGAAAGATAAAGAGTCATCAAAGACACTTTGAAGCATCAAGAAGACACGACAATAAGAATCGGTTCCAGGCTTAGAAGGGGTGATCTTTTTCATTAATAATGGAAGATGCTTATAATTACCTCTCCCACCACAAGGCATTGCCAAGTACGTATTCCCAGTCCCAGCACAAGCATTGCAGAAAGTAACGTCTTTGTTCTGGCCCAAACACCACCTCCAGGCATGGACTCGTTCTTTGCAATCATGTATAACATACACGCGCTCGTTATCTTGTAGTGATGGGAGGAGCACGACTAGCAGGCGACATGTATGTCTTGTTGTACCACTTCTGGAGACATGGCGTTGAGCGCTCAAACTCCTTAACACCGCTCCGGGTCCAAGGTGGAGTGTGAAGTAAGAATTGAAATCAGAAGAAGAGGATGAAGATTTTATAGACGACGGAAAGAGGGAAATGGAGAGTAGATAAGTAAGATATTAGTTATCCCTTAAGCTAGTCATTATTTGGGAATAGTGCTGGAGAGAAGACAGTATGTTTAAGAATCCGAGGGCAAACGTTGAGTTTGGAGTAGTGAAGAGAATCATCAGAATATTTGTTGAAGAATGTTATAGGGCATTTGGCAATCTTTACTAAAAGGAGTGAGAACACTCTTCATCACCTCCCACTTTCTCCATTTCATACAACCCCTCTTCACCATAATTGATTCTTCTTCGTGAACTGTGATCCCAGAACGGACAATCGTAAACCTCTTCGATGCCTTTCAAGCTCACGCACTTCTACCTCAACACTTAGTCACAACCTCTGGTTATATATGACATGTAGACCCAATGCATTCATTGAGGAGCGTGCGAAGAAGAACACAGCCAAGAACATCAGATCCTTCCAGTGAATTCTTTTGAGACATCGTCCAGCTCATTGCCGGCGTGTGGAGACATTGCCAGAGTTTGAGTCGGTTGTTGATGTCCTTCCCATGTAGCCCTATCCTTGGATTCTGCGAAGGAAAAATCGGATAAGGAAACGAGGATAGAGGAGTTATACAAGAGGAAGAGAGAAAGGGAAGTGGAGAGGGTAAGTAAGATATTAGTAACACTCTGGTTTTAGGTAGAAGCTAAAATGTGTAGCTAGCATAAAGCCGAGATCACAATTACACCACGGAAGGAGATTGTTATGAATATAATTGCTTTAAAGAAAGGGTATATATACGCAAGCGCATGCAAAGGATTGAGATTCAATAGCCTCCAAGTGTGGGTTACCATACCTCAGGAAGTGGAAAATGATATGCGGTACAGCATTAGTACAGAAACATGAAGCAATAAAGCAGCATGTGCAGTAAGCGGGGTTTATTTCCTAGACTTAGGAGCTGGGATTAATTCTGCAGTATTAAAGAGACTTACTATGGAAGTAAAGATTGTTATAGAATCGAGAAGAATCCTCACTATAGCTCAAGACGCTGTTCATCATCCTCTCTCTCTTTCTTTCTTTATATTCCTCCAACCCCCAACGTCCCCCCCCCCCCAATAAATGCTTTTTCGTTTCCCAATCTGATCCAAAACCATCATATCACCTTCATCTTTCTTGATACCAGCGCAACCTTCCTGAGCCACATAAATCTCACCATCCCCACGACTTTCGTCCATGTATGACACAGTGGTCTTTGTTCTTGTGGTGATAGGAGAAGAACATAGCCGAAGGCATCAATCTCTTCCAGTTCATGAGATTGATTCCGATTTCTATCGTATTCCTTTTTTGGTAAATAGCCCGATGGCCGGCCAACACCACACATTGACTCGTGCCTGGTCTCGATGATGGGAGAAGAAAGCCCACCAGCCTCATCACAAAAAGCTTCTCCACAGTTCTGAAGACATAGACGTTCGTATTCTTCCGCTGTCCAGAGCCACTCGCTGTTTCCGTGGTGGAGTGTGAAGTAAGAGCTTGAACGAGGAGAGGAGAAGTGCTTTTATAGGCGAGGGGTACGAGAAATGAGAGAGCGTGAGTAAGATATTACTCACCCTCTGTCAATATCATATAACAACCCACTTAGTGAAATGACAAAACTCCACAACGAAAGCAAAGCTGGAATCACAATCCCGAAATGAAAGGATTACAAACAAGAATGGTCTAGAAAGTAATGTTTGGTGCGGTGTCAGTGCAAAAGCAAGAAGTGGTAGCGTGCCATGCGCGGTGGACTAGGTTGCTTTTTGAGCATTAGGGGCTCAAGAGTGAGAGAATCGACTCTGGAGCAGTATGAAAGATCATCAAAATACCCGACCAAAACATCATCATACGGTATATGATGATCTTCACTACAACTCACGACGCTACTTCTCATCACTTCTCTCTTTCTCATCTTATTCGAAGCCAAACCTTCACATAACCCTGGATCACCCATCCCCTACCCTCACGATGGGCCAAAAATTCGTACTGGTTCCAACACCACCATCAAAACCACACAAACTGCTTTTTGGCCAAGACTCAAGGCTCCAACCACCACTCTCCGCGCATCACTTCGGTGGTGTATAGAGGTCTTGTACAATAAGAGAAGCACAACAAGTCCATGACATCAGTCAGGGCCCTTTCAGGATTCTGGAGCCATAACCATGGTGTAAGCTCGGGTTTAAGAGACATTGAACGTCTGCAGCTCAGGTGGGTGATGCCTTCCCGGGTTCCGCTTCCTAGGGAAGTGTGGAGTGTGAAGCAAGAGTTGGGAAAGTAAAGGAGGATGGTAGATTATATAGGCAAGGAGGAGGAAGGGAGAAGGGAGCGAGGGTGAGTAAAGTAATCAAATGGGAAAATCAATGGGGCAGTGATCGACACGAGAACGTTGGGAGAAATCAGAAACGCGAGAAGAGGAGAGTGTGGGAAGAATGGCGTTGACGTAGTGACGAGGGTTATTATGTTTGAAAAGTGAAAATGAGGATCATACGAGAAACTCCATTGACACAATAAACACTGATGCTCATCACCACCTAGCTTCTTCTCCAGATCCGGAACGTCCCCCCTCCTCCCATTTATACCTTCAGCTGTCTAGTGCTGATACCACCACAACCATCGGATCAGCTTTTTTCAGGTTCTGGTCATCAGCCCGGACAGCCGACCCAGCAAACTCCGCACATGCCTTAAATCTCCAATACCAAAAGGTCCATATAGAGCATCCATTGACAAAGTGTGAATATCTTATTCTTCCCACCGTTTCAAAACGTGCACATTGCTTTTTGTTGAAAGAAGAAAGCCGGCCCACGACATCGGTTGAAATGACTTGTGGAATTTGGAGACATAGGTGTTCACGATCGTTGCTGTTGAAAATTGCTCTAGGAAAGGGCCGTGGTGAAGTGAGAAATTAGAATCGAGGAGGGAAAAGGCGTGTTTATATATGTGAGGAGATAGGGAGAAATGGGTTAGTAAGATATTAGTACTCCCTCCGTCCAAGACATTCGCGTGGGGAAAGCTATGGAGCAGTGATAGGTATGGTGCGGCACGAGACTTAGAACAACAGAAAGTGAAATCAAGGGTGTTTAGGGCGGGCAGGCATGGGATGAAGGAAAGTAAAGATTGACACACTCAATCGTGAGAACGAAGACCATTATAAGAAATCTAATGATTATCACCATAACTCGCAATAATACTCATCATCACCCCTTCCGCTTCTACTTCCGGCCCCTCTCTCCTCCAGCCTTACCTAACCCCAGATTTTCCATCCCCAAAACCATCTTGGTCGGCCAAGAACGCGTACTGATCCTACCATAAGCACAGTCATTGATTTCTTGTTCTTCCAGTCAATGACCCCGACATCGATCTGCCTCTGTAAAGATTCTATCTCCACATCTTGTGACGATTGGAGCGAGAAACCCAACTCACGACATAAAAGCTGCCGATTCGACCTTTCGGAGACAAGATTTTCTGGCCATGTTTGTATTTAAGTTCGATGGAAATGCCTGGTGGGTAATTTATTGCAAGATATGTGGCTGTGCCAGTCGCCTAAGCGTCCGGATTGTTATTAAATCCGACTTGGATTTGGAGCATTGATAAGGCATGGCCCGGTGCTTGTTTAGTCAGCCAACGCGCTTCCAGCGTCGAAACCGGCCTCGACACCGCAACCCCCACACTCCTCGAGATGCAGTCCAACGTACAGCGATACCTACCATCGCGCCGCCCTTCAGAGCCAATATCCGCCATTGTCCCCTCCGCTGACCGATGGAACGACCTGATCGAGCCCTCCACGCCCTCGTGCTTCTCGAGTCCACCACCGCGCCGATTCCTAGACCAAGCCGCAGCGAGCTCTAGTCTCGGCTCGTTGAAGGGAAATCCGATGTAATGGGAAGGATAGAAGTTGAACTAGAGTGCGGTGGGCCTGGAAATCGAACCCTGCGCTTCGGCATGTGGGTTCAGCTGAGCGTTACTGGCAAAACGCTGTCGTTGCAAGCGCATACGAAGATGGAAAGGCTCGACATGTCTTGGTGATACAGCTGTCGTACGGTCAAACAATCAACGGGTCTTTACATGAGCAATGCAATCTCTAGGGCCATGGAGAGGTGCTTCAGTTTGACTTCTGAGGGACATGGGGAGCTTGGATCGTCCATGTTTGTGAGGGAGGAGTACTAGCAAAGATGTGGTGGTGGCCATGCTTGGCAAGATTCTACACCACTAGAGCTGCATACAGCACTCTTCTCTTTGGCCATATCTACAAACCGTCGCCTCCAGCGCAACCCTCCGGCCGGTGCGGCTCGGCCGCACTCCCTGCAAGCGGTGACAAACTGAAGTGCACTGAGCCTGGATTGTCTGCCTGTAAATACCGCTAATTAAGTGACAATATGTCCATATTTTACGATGTTCAAATCTTAATTAACCCTCCGTTCTGTGGCGCTTACAGACCAAGCAAGGCTATGCTCGTGATGTCGATATGCCAGAGCTCAGCCGCAGCCCACCCTTCAACACCTTCAGCCTGATCGTACTGAATACACTTTCCTCTCACCTATGTGGCCTTTTTGGAGGCTATAGCTTCCCATTAAACAGTACTTCACCGTTAAGCATGAACATCACCTGTTATCGAACGAAGAACTCTGGTCCAACACCCTGGGGAGATCCATGTGGAAATATTAACTCCACAACTCCCAATGTCCCGTGCTGCGTTCCAGGCGACCAATGTCTCTCAGATGGACTATGTAAATTCACGCATTCCCAGCAGCTCGCGAGCGGATACTACATTGCGGGTTGTACGACTAGCACGGGAGAAGGCCAAGGTTGTCCAGATGACCTATGCAGCAAGTGCTCCAGCCTCATGTCATAACGGGACCGATAACCACTAACTGGTGGTAAACAGCCGACCGCGAGACACCAGACGTTACATTCCTTTCTGGCCCCGGGCTCTGGGCTTGTTGTGGTGAGACTAGCGATGGCAATCCGAATTGCAGCGATCCGACGATTGAGCTATTTAACGCTCCAGCACCCTCGGCGCTTGCAACACTCTTCATAATACCGACATTAGGTTTCTCTGCGATTAGTACCGAGATTCAGTCTACATATACGACAAGCTCTACTGTGACGGACTCGATGACATCGTCAGCATCGCCTACAACGGGAAGCAAGAATGGTGGCGACGGATTGTCAAGTAGCGCTGCTGCTGGGATCGGGGTTGGATCAGGGATGGCCGTTATCCTTGGAGCCTGTTTGGTTGGATCTTATCTCTTTTTTCGCCGGAGAAGACAGAAACGAGAAGTGCAACGCAATGGGTATGAGCAAAGATACCCGCCGACTCACGAGTTGTACGGATCCCAGTCACAGGCAGAGGTGCCGGCTAGTTTCCAGTTTCCGTCAGAGGTGCCGGCTGTTCCAGTGCATTTTGAATTGCTATCTCATCAAAGCTACGGAGGTGACATTCGAAACAATATTCCGGTTTCGGTAAATGTGAAAAACGACCCAGGTCAGCCCCATGTATAAGGGTCGAAAAAGAGTTTGATTAAGCTCAACCACGCGTAAGCGGTTATTATATTTAAAGCTCTCATTTATGGTTGATTTCATTGAATGATGTAGCGGTGTTGCTTTGATTTTTTGCGTTGAGTTCTCGTTGATTTGGTTTCTTTGGTTCTGGTTTACACGCTATCGTCACCGTTGACGACAAAACATGTATAAGGGTCGTTTAAGGTGCCACTTTGGGGAGACAAATTTGAATCAAATATGAATGGAATGTATGTACGTTAGCAGTTCTGCCAATACTTAACATACTATAGGTGGCGCACTAGCAGGGAGGGCGGCCGCCCCGCTCCGACCATAGGGTTTGCGCTGAAGGCGATGATTGATGCATTCCTAGATAGCATGATACCTAGCCAAGCATAGCTCCCACCGCATCTCTACCGCGCCTTACTTGGTGCCCGTAGACATCTACTAGTGGAAATCTTCTTCAACACCCTATAGAATGCAGTGCTCATGTGGGAGGCCGCTCGTCGTTCGACCACGTAACAGTATCACCAGAAGATGCGAAGCCTTTCCACCTTTGTATATGCCTGCAGCGACAGCGCTCTGCCTCCCACTGGCCTTGCCCAATGCACTCCTATCTCCCACCTGTGGCACTCGGTATGAATCGGGTGTGATGGATGAGGATTTGGTGGCTCGAGCAGGTCTTTCCGTAGGTCAGCGGAGGGGGTATCGACGGATTTCGGCGCCTGAGGGCGAGGTGATGGTAGCTCTCCGAATTGTGAGTATTGGTGCACGTTGGACTGCAACTCGAAGTTGTACGATAGCCGTGTCGCAGCTGCCTTCAATGCTGGAAACGCGTTGATTGAATAAAGAGCGTCAGAGCCAAGCGGGTCTTGGCACTGCTCCCTATCCATAGCCTAACTTGATCAGATTCCGGGAATCAGCACTGCCACACGCCTCACCATAAAATACCCGCAGATGGATAGGAGGGGTTATCTTGCATTAGCCTAGATTAGTAATTTGCTTCTATTAAAAGTACTAATTAATAGGGTAGTGCTATACAAAACAGTACTCTATAGTATATATAAAGCTAATAATAACTAAGACTTGCACCGAAACCTAACGCGAACTGTTCGTTTAACATTTAGCAACCTTTTTAGCTCTTGCATGGCTATCTCTAGGCGATAGGAGAGCGATTTTGCTATAAGGCGCAGCGGTTGCGCTTATTAAATAAGGGAGTCAGACAACGAGTGTGCAAGATCCTCAAACTACTGATACACTATCGCTGCATCTGGGCGGGGCGCCGTGCCACAGACTTACTAGCCACAGTCTTGGCTTGCTCACCACTGAGGCTTATATTACATTGAAATTATTATGTGAGCGTGCAGGTCGCGACTGGCGATGACCAGGGCTTAGATAGAGAGGTACCGATTGAATCGTCCTTACATTCCCGCCACAAGGTTAGCAGTGACTGGCTAGTATGATTACAAGGCGCCGAAGCTGGAATACTGTTGAATTATGACCATTTAAAGCTCGAAACGCCTGGCGCTGAAGCTGCAGTGGGTGTGCTCTAGAATCGTGAAATCAGGCACTCTCGTTCTAAGCGCGACATTAACGACAAGGCTAGTAATTTTTGTAGTAGTAGCAGTTGGAAGGCCGAGGAAGACCAGTAGTGTCTGGCGCAGGCATCACTATGGAGAAAACTCGATGTGGAAAGATTTTGTTTCATTTTGAAGTTGAGGTACCTATGACTTTTCTCGCTACGGTGTGGTTCTCGGTATATAGTGGGGGATGTTAGTAGAAATATATAATGCTGATCGCCATTGCCGTTCCCTTCTCCATCTCCCATCAACCCACCCAGCCACCATAACCCCCATCTAGTACTTGCTCCAAACCCACCCACCAATATTCTGTCTTTCTCATCGACCGTCTGATTCGCATACCCCCAAGCCAGCCAACTCCGCACATATACTGCTGGTACTGCTTTCGATAACAGAAGAAGAAAGCCAATCCACAACATGAACACCTACAGCTGCTTAAGGTTTCGAAGACGTTGTGAAAAGCACATCCGCCTGTTGAAACCCACTCACGGATTCCGCGGTGGAGTGTGACGTAGATAGAAAACAAGCTGGAAGAGTAGAAGAAGGAGTTTTTATAGACGAGCGGGAGGGGGGAAATGAGGAGGTAGGGTAAGGCGATGGATGAGTAAGGGATTGGTCATTTTGCGATTACGACCAAGTATCACGTGAAAGCATGTTTCCTCAATCCGTCTACCGACAAGCTGAGAAGGCGCCATGACTCGAAAATATTTTAGGATGCGTAGAAATAAGCTGACGCTGCACTGGAGAATTGTGTCGAAGTTGGTCCCTCTCACGAAAAAACATCTTAGCACATTGAAGAATTCATCGGGATGAATTGGAGTATTATCAGTATTGAATTTTGGATGTCGCATCTTTCTGTTCTATGGAGAATCGTGGATCTTTCTATAAGATCAACACTGCCTTTTTTTTTAATTACTTCTACCACCACATCTGGCCTTCAACAAAGGGCAGGAAGAAGGGGGAAGGGAAATGAAAATGCCGACGCCATGTTATGCAAGAAATTAAGGTAGGGTGATGTGCGTACAACACGTACACACATACCAGAAGAAGAAAGAAAGAGAAGGAAAAGAGGTACACGAAACGAAAATTGAGGCCTCATGCAGGGCGAGGAGCAAGGAAGCCTCAATACCTGAGCTGCGTCTCGGCGCCGCTGATCTCCCACCTAGCGCCGAGTTTCTGGTTTCCGAGATCCTTGACCCAACTCGCAGGCGCCCCAGTAACCGTTTTCTTCTCCATCTCCCTCTTCTCCATATCCTCCTTGACCCACCTCCTCAAGATCCTCGCAACCCCATCCGTGACCCCGTTGTTCAACAACTTCTTCGCATCCCCACTAGTCGTCGACCCAGTAACTTGAGATTCGAGCGCCGCATTCACAAGCTTCGCTTTCAGCGCTGCCGGATCCTGACCCAGCGACGTGTCCTGCGCCATCATATACGCCATGACGCCCGTAACATGCGGACACGCCATGCTGGTCCCGCTAAGATACTGAATCGTAGTATCAGAATCCTTCCAAGCCGAAAGGACGTTTTCACCGGGGGCATACACATCCGTGCAAGGCCCCGTATTCGAGAAACTTGAAATCGCGTCGCCGATCCCGATACTGCCTACCGAGACCGCCGCGCTCCGCGACCCGCCGTTGTCCGAGGGCGAGAAGGAGCAGGCGTCTTTGCCGCTGTTGCCGGCCGCTACGGAGACGTGGATGCCGGCTTCAGTGGCGGATTTGATGACCGAGTCGATGGCGTCCGATGTCCCGCCCAGACCCCACGACATGCTCATGACGGAGCCTACGAAGCTGGGCTGCGATTTGCGTTTGTTGTGGTTTTGGATCACCCAGTCCATGCCGGCGATTGTGTCGGTCGTGGCGCCGGAGCCCTTGTCGTCGAGGACTTTGACGGCGAAGATGTTGGCGGCTGATGCGACGCCGAAGACGGATCCGGCTGCGGTGCCGGCGACGTGGGTGCCGTGGCCGTCGCCATCGGCTGTGTTGGTGGTGTCGTAGGAGAAACCTACTTGCGCGCGGCCGCCAAAGACGGCGTGTGTCGTGCGGACGCCGGTGTCTACGACGTAGATGTCGACCCCAGCGCCGAGTTTAGTGTCGTCGAAAGAGTAGGTGAAGTCGAGGGATTTGGCATCGCCGGAGACGGGCTGCGAGCTGGAGATGCGCTGGAGACCCCATGGAGAACCGGAACGTTGGGTAGCGAAGGATTCGATGGAGAGTTTCTGCTCAACGTGGGAGACATCGGACATGGCATTGAGGGCGTCGATGCAGTGGGTTTGCATATTAGCGACGAAACCGCGGAAGACGGTGTTGTTGAACGTGTATTTGACATCTGAGTGGTTGGTGGAGAGTTGGATACGGTCGAGGACTTCGGCGACGTGGGGTGGAGCCGGATGCGAGCTGTTGAAGATGACGATGTACTCATCGCCTCCAGATTGGTGACCACTTGGGATTTTGGAAATGAAACCGGTATCCTGCGGTGACGGTGCGGCGATGACGGAACTGGTCCATGCTGCCAAAAGAGTGGCGAAGGCGAAAGTGACCCTCATGATTTAAGGAAAGTAGAAGCTTGATAGTTCTCCACAGGAGATAGGTGCCTTGGGGGTACTCGAGGATTTCACGCCCCGATACTGCTGAAGGAGGAGAAATGAGCGTGTGGCCGTCTGTGTAGGTCACGAGTGAAGAAATGAGTCGCTGCTTTTTGTTAGCAACAAATGGATGCGCAAGTGAAATGATTGGGAATCTGAGATCTGAAGGAGTGACAGAGGGTCTGAAGATATATGAAAGGAAAGAATTATGTGGTCACGACGACCATTGTGAAGAGTTGAAAGAGAAGACAAGGGTTTGTATGTAGTTGAAGCGAGCCGAGAAGTTCAAGTAGAGTGAGGGAACAATGCATTGTTTAATTAAGCGAACCTTCACCAATACTCACTTCAACGCGCAATCAATAGGGTGAATGGAAGAGATGTTCAGGTTAATGACGTCGGATCTGAGATAGAATGCGCGTCGGACAGACGTGCCAGCACGCAAAGGTAAAGGCGATAAGGATGGCCGGCCTAAGGTTTAGGTGAAGAAGAGAAGAGAATGAATGAAGGGTTCTTTAGAAAACGAATGTCATTCCGTAGGGCGACTGTCTCTCTAAATGAAGGTCGAAAGGAAAAAGGAAGGAACGAAAGGCCGGTGTTGCTGTAGGTTCAGCGAGCGTGGAGTCGAGATAACCAGGGGGAGGTTTGGCTGATGTACTCTGCCTGGTCCCACGAAGTCGTAAACACCAAGACGTCAGCGCAAATAGCCGCATTTGAAACAGCTTGGCGCCTGTAGCTATCCATTTCGGCACTGGTGGGCTGCTATTCTCAATTCACTTTTCTCGCCGGCGCCGCCCAGAGCCACGGCTCAGCAGAGTGCCTCAGATGGAACCCTGCGAGCAAGCGTCGGTTCGGTGCGCAACTCTCCCTACCGCCCAAGAGTCATCGCTGGCCATGGCCTCCAAAAGCAGTCTCGGCGCCAGCATCCCCATCATAACAACTGGCTTTCGCAGCCCATCCAGAAACATTGCAGCCTCCATCTCCAATCGGCGAAAAATGAAAGGTTCAAACTTCTTCTCGGCATCTCCTCTCCGCACCCTCCGATTGGCGGCCCAGATCTGAAACACACCACTTGAATCAAACAAAGCCAGCCCAAGAACGAAGAGAGGCTGACACTCCATTTTGCGCGCGACGCCCTGCATGAATCCCCACCACTGGCATCTCGAATTCTCTAGGCACAGGAAATCTCGTGCGCGTTTAAGGGGGAGGCTGCGCTAGCTATTCAATGCATCCAATCTGAGTCCTCGGGGAAGAAAACTTTTGAAAAGTTTCAAGATCGGCCAATCAGGCATGCAGGACGTGTTTAGTTTTTACAACTCAGCTGTCCCATTCTTCTCCACAGAACCGGAGAAATATTTCCTTCGAGACTGCTCCTAGAAGCCCAACACGTGGTTGTTGAGCTGTACCTAGAATAAGTGTTCCAAGAGATGGGTTATCGTCACGCAGGAGGGGAGATTGCGGAGGGCGGTTGCAGACGTCTTCGGTACGTACTGCGTGCGGCGAAGCGACACAGCGTGACAGCCTAGAAAACCGCGGTTCCGAGGACCTCTCGCGATACTTCCTTTGGGAGAACAAAGGCTTTTGTTTAGGCAAGTAGGGCAGTCGATACGTAGCACGGAAAGGCTAGAATCCGGGGAAAGATATGTGGGGAAATTGTACAGGCTTCATTCGCATCCCGTCCTACGACTAGACATACAATGTTGGTAAAAGCGAAAGATCCAATTCCCAATGCCCGCTACAAGTCCAGCAAGCCCAGAAACAAAGAAAGAATATACAGTTTCGTCCAATAGGTAATGAAAGTTCTATCCGCACGCAAACACGCAACGCTGCAGGCATCCGTCTTCCCAGAAAACACCCCTATGCAAATGTTTACACGTCTTCGTCGCTATCTTCACCCAACAATTCGCCCTCATCCGGATCCACAACAGCGTAATCTCCCCTCCCTCTCGCGAATGAGCTTCTAGAAGTGTACGTCCGACCACCGTATCCACCAAATCTATTCGAGGCCATGCGCCATAAGGAGCCGATTAGTAGAGGAATAGCAGCGACGACTGCAACTAGTCCGGAGATAGCAGCAACAGGCCATTTGACCCATGGACTCTCGCCATCAAACCCAGCTGTCCCGTCTCCGAGCCTGATACGGCCGAATTTACCATCCCAATTCCTCCACATGTAGTATCCGATCCCACCAGCCGCCAAGAAGGGAATGAGGATAGCCATGAATAGTCCAAAGCCAGAGATGCCGTGCTTCTTCTGAAATTCCTCTTCGAAGCCTGGACACGGGTGCACTTGGCTGGTGTGATCGAATTCAACGCCGCCCTCGCAGGTCGAGAGGGGGATCTTGCGGTAGCCGGTGATCTCCCAATATTCTTTGACGCCTTTGGTCTTGCAAACTTCTTTTGGATCTGGGAGTTCGAGGCCAGAGATTTTGACGCAGTTGCCGTCGCTTGTACGTTCGAAGTTGTAGTCACTGTGGCATGTTAGTTGCAATTCTCATCACTGAACATGTTTCAAAACTCACCATTCGAAGTCCCTTCGGGTGCAAGAGCAGTTCTTAGCAATGTTGTGTAGATGATCAATTCTTCTTCCGTTGAAACACTGAGCGCTTTCTTTCTTGCGGTGATATTCAGCTACGTGGCCGAACAGGCACTGGTCTTTTTGAAGTGGGTGTTCTGGAGTCCAGAGGTCATAGTCACCAGAGGAGGGGTTCTTTTCGTCGAGTTTGCATTGGTCGCCGAAGAGACCGGAGAAGTCGAGGTTGACTGCGACAAGTTTACTACCATCCTTGGCCCACAAGAGGAAGTTGAGCGATGTATCGCTTGGCACCGTGGTAATAGATTCGACCCGCATTGCCCTGTCGCTGAATTTGTATTGGTCCCAGGTCTTGCCTTCATTGAGAGAGTAGTAGACGTGATCGGTGTCTTCGCCTCTCCTCACAATAACAATGACAGAACCTTGATCGCCATACTCATATGCATACGTTCCTTTTTTGACTTCAGTCCAGGTAACACCGGCATCCCGGGACATAAAGGTCGCTGCGTCATTGAAATTCTCCAGGTACTCGCCAACATTTCCAACACCCATCACCAATCCAACGGCAGTGGGAGAGGAAAATGTCTCGCGGGGATCCTTTCGTTCGGTATATCCGTGAAGGTGTAATGAACATTTCTCGATATTGTTCGTGTCGCATTTATATGCTTTGTTGTCAGAGTCCTTTGAAGGAGGTGTGAGCAGTGCCCAGTCGGCGCCATCATTGTGCGTGATCTTTGTTTTCTTCTGCTTCTTCGAGCCCTTATCGACAGCTTCTCGATTCGCAACAACATTGACAATAGCAACGCCCTCTATACCTGACAACTTCTCGAAATCGACGTAGCCAGCCGTGTCCCTATTGACATCATTGATGCTCAGAACATAGAATGTTCCGTTACTGTTGCTCTTAACGATTGATCCGTACTCTTGCTCCCTGACGGGGTTGACAGTAACATGTAGAAAGATGGAGTGGGTGGAGCTATCGAGGACCGTAAAAGCCTGTTGGTGACCGACGTTGAATTTTGGAGGGAACTTGGCATCAGCGAACGTCTTTCCATCGAGACTGGCGTCTATCTTCAATGATTTACCATCCTCAGCTTTTGAAGCCACAATAATGTACTCCGACATGGTTGCAAAATCCACAACCTCACTGAATCTCATCTCCTTGTGATCAAAGTAATCCTCACTTGACAAGAGCTGGACTGCAGCACCAATCTCCTCTTTGGCATATTGCTCGCAGTAGACAAGGTTCTCGTTGACTCGTCTGCCTGCTTCGCGCCAGATAAAGGAGCACCTTTTGACATAACTAAGCATTTCTTCCCACGCTATTCCGTTTTTCTTCGTGTAGGAAACAGTCGCATGACAGCCTGGGCTCCCAGCGCGGCAACCTTCAGCGCCAATCCAGAGAAGCCAATCCGAGTTTTCTGGGTGAAATCCTAGGACTTGGTACCCATCGCGATTAGGAACTGTCGGTGCATTGAAAGAATGTATGGTCTTGTCTTTCCCGCGGTCGTCCGAATAGTAAACTTTTTTGGAGGCGGTGATGAAGTATACATAGTCGTGGTTGTATTGGTGAGGGTAAATGGCGAGGATCTCATCGTCGACAGCCCGTTTCCAAGTCTTTCCATGATCGCGAGTGATATGGGCGTCGCGCTCATCTGTGAGCATGACAACTGTCTCATCTTTCTCCCTACTTTTCTCGCCGCGTTCGAGATAGAACCATTCCCGGAACTCTTTTCCTTTGAAGGGAGTCTGTACGTGGGTAATCTTTCCACTTGCGGGGGGCGTTTTAGTGTCGCTGCAGGATCGTTCAATCGGTTCATCCTTCTTCGTTTTGCCTTTGCATTGGTTACCAGGGATTTTTCGCCAACCAGAACTCCCCTTGTATTTTTCTTGACTACCTTTACACTCCCCGTCGGGAGGAGTCAAGGCAGTGGCTTGGACGCATTTCTTCTTCTTCTTGTCGTCCCATTCTGGCACGAAGTTGAAGTCACATTCGTAATCCAGATCTTCGTTACAGTCGCACTGCTCAAACTCGGCTACGGGATCCTTGAATTCCTCATCGACAAAGCAATCGGCATCCCACTTCCGCCTAAGGAATGATTGTTTTTGACCCATGACACAGATTGGATCGCCTTTATCATCGACCCGAGCGTTCCAGTCTTCAAAATCACTCTTCTTGCATTTGCCTTCATGAAGTTCTGCAAAATTTACAGCAATGATGATGTGTTCCGGAGTCCCATCATCCGAGCGTCTCGTCCCAGGGAGGATGAATTGCAAGCCGGTAGAGTCGGGGATTGTGGTCAACTCATAAGCTCTAAACTTGTAATCCAACTTGATCTCTTCCCAGGTGTCAGGTCTACCATGCTTAAGTGAGTACATGATCTTGTTGGTTTCGCCTTCATCGAAGATAGCCACCAAGACAGCACCGGCGTCGCCAAATTCGTATTTGTGCGCTTCCTTAAGAGCTCGCGTCCAAGTCAAGCCGGCGTTGTCGGACACATAGAGGTCGCCATCATTGTAGTCCTTGAGATATTTGCCGGTATTACCGACACCCATCACCAGTCCAGGCGCAGGGCTAGAAAATACTCGTCCGCTGTTATGAAGATCTGTAACCGAGTGTAGATGGAGGTCCTTGTCTTCGTCGGTTTTGACAGATTCAAATGTCCTTCCGTCGTCGAAACTGATTTGTGATTTCTTTTTCTTTGGCGCACCCCGCTCCGCCTCTTTCCAGTTGTCAACTACATTCACCAGAACTATCCCCTGTATATTTGAGATCTTCTCGAAGTCGACGAATCCCTCCATATCGCGGTTCGTATGTTCGATGTTCTTCGTGAAGTAGGTTCCGTTCGAGTTGCTCGTGAACAGAGCACCGACGCTCGCATATTTGGAGGTCTGTACATCCACCTGAATGCTATAGTTTGTCGACTCCAATATTGTATACGCATCTTCCTCAACCTTGTGGTCCCCGAATTCTGCTCTATGCCAAGTTTCCGTGTCATCGGTCACATAGAGAGCCAATTCGTTCGAGCCTTGGGCTTTTGCAGCGGCGACAAGGAAACCTTTCACGGAAGCCATGTTTGCCATTCCCGAGACTGTTCGACCGGAGGCCATGACCGGCTCCTCTGCGTCATTGAAGTAGCTTGTTCGGTCAGCATCTGAAGTGCCCTCAAGGGTTAGGGACTCACTTGTCTGTGATCAACAACCTGAAGTCCTTTGAGGCTGTTGAGTATTTGCCCTTGACTATGCATAGAATGCGGTTATCGTGTTTGTCTTCGTCCATCAAGAACCGATCAGTGCTTTTTGCCCAGATGCACATCCTCCTCCCATCGGTCAGAGGCTTAGGCTTTGACTCGAAACCATCTTCGGTGTACCATGACTGGCGGTTCATGTTAGCCTCTAATCCAAGACTCGGCCTTGCAGCAGTCCTTCCGCTTGCATCCAGGTACTGACCTCTCCAAGACATGGTGCAGTCCAACAATCTTCTTGTCCATTAAATATTATCTTCTTACTATCTCTGGCATGCCAACTGATGGGGGCGCTGGCCACGGCTACGGGGGCGGCGGTCTCAAATGTCCTCCATGTTTCCCCTCGATCATAGGTGATCCAATGCTTCAACTCGGACCCAAGCGCGATGGCGACCTTGTTGTCGTAATTATTCTTGAGCACGCGAATGGTGCGGATGTCTTCGACCCTTTTCCAGTCACGACCTGCATTCTCTGATCGCCAAATGTATCCAGTATTGACCTCGCCGACGATGACAACCTCAGAATCGTCGAAATAGAATAGGTTCGCGGTCTGAGACTTGAAGGCGGTCTCTTTCACTTCGGGGGCGTCCTTCTTGGCGGAGGCGAAGGGTCCTATTGCCAGCAGTAGGGCGGGCAGCAAAATGCCCTTAAGGAATCTCATGATGCATAGGGAGGTCGGAGAGTGAGTATAGGAGGTTTGGTGATGGAGGTGACAGCTGGCTGTTTCGTTGCGTATGCCTAACTCAGCCTCGCACGGGAGTAATCATAGCTTGGACGCACTCGCCGCAGCTGGAAGTCTTGGCGGGTGGCGGATACCGGCGATCGGGGGTGGTCGTAAGCCTGTCGCGGCTGTCGTGCTTTAAGCGCGACGTCACCCAGTTACTTTCCGAACATCCATCACACATCTTTCACTCATCGCCAGAGACGTTAGATTCACTCCAAACGATAGGTCTTTCAACATTAACTTTCTCTTCGTGAACAGTTCTCCCTTACGCCTTCATGTCACAGCACCCTCTGCATGCAGCAGCGTTCACTAACTGTCTGACGGTATGCTTCCGCATTCGATCGACCAACTAGGTACGGCATGTAGTCATCCGGTCAAATTCCTTTCCTCGAGCAACATAATCCACTACAGCTGGCCCCTCTCTCGGCCATTGTCTATCGTCATGTCAGACAACTTACTTACCCTCGAACCCCGTCCCGAAGCATCGAAACCGCTTACATGAGTCGTGTCATGCAGCGACCGAGGCTCCAGACGGACCCATCTATGCTGCAAGAACCGAGCGCAGTGACATCTTCGGCCTATCTGGCCGGCTTCTGGTTGTTTCATTCAGCAGTCCATAGGTGTACATTTGAATTCGATTACTGCATGGCAGGGACCTACATTCGGGAACGCACGTCGGGCCGATCACGTGCTCGACCACAAATACAGCTCTGGTGGTGGAACCGACCTCCCGCCACCTATCAGCAACCCGCTACACGGATAATTAACTATACGACTTTTGGGTAACATCTAGATGCATAAATAGAACGATGGCAAACATTTCTGAGTTGGCCAAAAATCGCTCTTGAGTATCTTGTGCAATTGAGTGAATAATGCAGCTTCCCTTTTCAGTGTCCATTGGTTGGTGATTAAACGGTTGCGATGCTAGTTGGTAAGTGTTGGGTTTCGTTAGACACTCATGCAGTTATTAGAGCCATCTTTATCTTTCGACGAGACCTAAAGAGATCAAGCTCGCTTGTCCATGTTTAAAGTTCGATATCGACCAATACTGTATCATTTCTATTGTCTTTCAATTACACAGAAACCACCCAGTACTGCTGCATCAGCAGGAAACTCTCGACCCAATGAGCCTTTGTGGTCCCAGCCTGGGGCTTGGCTCTGGTAATAGCTTTGATGCAACCTCATTACCCTTTGTGAGCCGATTCGAACACTGTTCACGAGGCAGCTGGTGTCTCTGTATGCCGCATGTTGAACTATGTATTCAACATCAGCATAGCCTTGTGCACCATCTTTGGTAGGCGCACGAGCGAATGGAGAAGGGGAAGATTTTTGAGTAAGGAGTGGTTCCAACAACTATTTTGTGAGTAGCGTCCGTAGGACAGTGTTATCCTGTAGTATATTGATTCCATTTTCTATAAATCCCTTTTCGTCAAACGGCCCGAGGGCTTATGATCTTTGTGTGCTGCTATTGACCGTCTATAAGTAGACGGACGATGTCTGCCACCCTCATTCCTTCAAGTTCTACATTCACTTGTTTGAAACCATTCCGTGTTCAGTTTACCAACTTGCTCAAAAACATACTCCCTTTTCTGATTAACGATGCGTCAGCTCTTCTACACCGCGGCATGGCTCGTGCTTCAGTTCGCTCTAATTGTGCACGCTCAGTATTCCATCAATCAAACTAGTGCAGGTCTAATGAACAGCACATTACTTGCCTGGGATAGTACCTCAATTCCATCCTCCACTTCTACTCAAGCTTCAACCTTCCACTGGTCGAACTACTTGAACACTTTATCCTACGATACTACGTCACCTTCATCAAGCATATTCCAAGTCGGCAACCAGACCTCTCTTTCTAGCCAGGCTCTCCAACATGAGACCTCACGCAACATTTCCGGTGGCGTTGTTGGTTCCACGACAAGTGTGCCTGTGCGGTTGACTACCTTGATTTACACCTATACACTGTCACTCCCGAGCTCCCATCCGCAGCCGATCAATGCGACTCACACATCGATTCAAATTTCTACATTTCAGAGTCCGCAAAATAGTACCACTTACCCTTATGTCGCTTCAGATTCTAGCGTAGTAAAGCTCTCAATGACTCCGAACTACACGGACACTGTTTCGCATCGCACTGCAATTTCTCCCGAAAGTCCGCAGCCCCAAACCGGCAGTCTTTCTCAAAGTTCGCTTACCTATACCTCGTTATGGACCAACTCGACTCAAATCAAAACCTCGGAACCATCTGACCCTACCTACTCAAGCCAATTGCCCACGTCTGGAGTTGCTCAAACCCAAATTTCCAGCAGCGATGTTTCGTCTACGGCCGCTATGAGTGAGACTACTAAGCCCTCTGGAGAAACATCTACCGCCGGATCGATGGCTCTTACGTCTGTGTTCCTTTCGGAAATATCTAGTGAAACACCAACCACAAATGCTTTTGAACATACTTCGATCCACGTAACGCCACTGGGGTCTTCCGTCACAACCACCACACTGAGCGCTTCGAGAGGAATGGAAACTTCGTCGAGTATATCTTCCCATCAGATCACAGCGTCACAAAGCGGTTCGCCGTCCACAGAAGTACCCATGCCTCATACCATATCATTTCGCAGTGGTTCAACATCAACAAGTACAGCCGCGGGCGTTACTACCTTTGCAGAATCCTTCTTGGGCCCAGCGTTGGAAACAATAATAACTGTCGAAGACGGCATCACGAAACTCTTTGTGGTTCTTATAGGAGGCGTAGTTATGACACCTGTTACCGTGCTTGATCCTTTCCCATTGACCAGAACCCTTGATCCCTCCGGAACAGAAGCATCCCAGAGTGCTCTCTCGCTCTCAGCACAATGGATGGCAGCTGTTGATATTATCAATAGATGGAACGAAAATCCCGCACCGGCCCAAAAGACCCCTGCCCTCAATCGGATTGACGGATTTGTTTCCTTCGCTATTAGCTTTGCGGCTCAAGGTGGAACGGGCAGCGGGGGTTCCTCTTCATGCACAACGAGCGACAAACGTAGAGCAGTGCATGCAAGAAGCCTACGGCACTTCATTGGTGATCTATTTCATGCTGCCAATTGCATAGCTAGTATGGCGATGAAAGTACGATCTACCATTGCGGACGCCGCGGAGAAAACGATTGAGTCCGCTGTCAAAGACGTTGTATCGGATCTTGCAGAAATGAAGCCCTTAGTGGAGTCTATGGCACATCCGGATGACCCCGACGACCCTTACGACGGCAACCATAAGTCCAATGCTGGCAGTAGTGTAACAAATGGGGAGAAAACCACTCAACCGACTTCTAGCACTTCCACTAGATCTAGTCAATCAGACACGTCTTTTAGAACTAGTATTAAGTCTATTTCAGACATATCCACCACACCGTCAATCTCATCAACTTCTTGTGGCACATCTCCAACTTCCATCTCAGGCCAACTTGGAGAAGATCCTGGAGGTCCGGGACAAGAAGGCGGCAGCTGCGGCATGGATAAGTTCATATGCGATTACTCATGCGAAGCATGTCGTAGTGACAACTTCGACCCACCCCAGGGTGAGATGGAGGAATGCAAAGGCTGTACTAAGGACAGCCAAGGCTATTACAGCACAGAGCCCGGTACTACCGAACCAGCCAGCAAGGAAGTATGGTCGTTTCCAGACGATTTGGTAACCGCAGAGAAACGTGCACTACCTCTTTTGAATTTCGGAAATCTCTCAGCTGATGCGCTGAAATCGCTCAATATCACCGCCCGTGCTTTGCCGAATCCCTCCAATTATAACAACAATATCAATACTTCTATCCAATGAGCTCAGGGCAGCGCAGGCCAATCAGGAGTCATCGGGGGAGCAAAACTTTGTTCCCCACGGAAAAAGCTCGACAGCAATAACCCGGCGATTTAAGGATGTGACAATCAGAATGGGCGTCATTAACCTTTATGGTTGTACTTCTGTGATTGTCGCCTCCCAACGCGGGGTGTGGATGTCCCATTTCTGGGAAGGTCCATCCTTCACAAAGAAGAGCCTAGACGGAAAATCCTTCTATTTCGACAAAGCCCAATTCGAGAAGGATGTAATTGATGTGTTGCAAGGTGATTGTTCAATGGAACTTAATTCGGAACTCAATCACGGACTCGCCTGTTACACATGGCCCGGCGACTTGCTCGATGCAGACTCAGATCCACAAGCCATAATTATTACGCCTAGGAGACGACATAAACATGCCGAAGATGTTCCTGCTAAGGGAGATCTAAGATATCCCACGCAAGTGGAAAGTATAGTGAAAAGCCTGACCGGAGTAATTGACTCCATACACCCTCCTAAGGTGTTGGATTACATTCCATTTGGCCCAGATCCGAAAGCTAAACCGCCTGGGACCGGGGGTGAACCACCTTACACGTTTCCAGAAGGAAAAGTACTTCTGCAATATGACCCAAGGGATCGCGTTGTGGCTTCGGGCGTGGAAGGCTGTGAGAAAGTCCAATGGGCGGCGGTACAACTTTGGGTTGCGGACTCGCTCGTTCCCAAGTTTCAAATCTGGTGGAAAGCACTACAATGCCAACTAAAAGCTGGCTCATCTGGGCAAGCCGGAAATCAACTTGGCCTCGATGGCACTGCTTGCCCCCTCGTGGAAGACTGCGGTTGCGGATCGGATTCATGCGCTTTGAACAGCTCGACTTCCATAGCGCAGGTCGCATCATCCACCATGACTCAAAGCACCGTTGTTTCGTCCAGTGGGCCTGCCTCCGTATCCTCGTCTATCACTATCATCCGGGTGACAACAACATCGACGATCAGCGACTCTCTTCTTACAACCAGCACCACAACTTCCAGCACAGTGGAGATTCCAACTGTTATCGTACCTGGACAAGGCGGCGCGCCAGACTGTGCCTACATAATAGCTGCCGATCTCCGCGATGGTGCACTATGCAAATCCAACTACTGCAACTGTGGCGGTACCGTCGCACCCTTGCTTACCTCAACGATTTCTGGGTCCGTCACTAAAGATTGCAATTATGCCACGCAACCGGCCTCAGCTCAATGTCCACCTGATCCTTCAACCAGTAATAGTCCCGCTACGACAACACCTCCCAATTGGCCACCACCTCCCGCTATGCCGCCACCTCACACTTTGTCGGCACCTCCAGCTAAGCCACCACCTCCTCTGATATGCTTTTTGTGGTTCTGCTGGTGAATCGTCATTTTTCACAGATCAGATGGGTAGTGGGAGTGGCTTGGAGAGTTGGGGCTGGCTGGTTTGTCGCTGTGCTGGTGGAATCCATGGCTCATGGCATTACTAAAGAGAAGGACGGAAGCCTCGGATTGTTAGAGACTGTTGAATGAAGTTCGGCCAGTCCCAGGACAGTTAGGAGTAGACCGAAATGGTGAGGGGAAGTATTAGACATCAGGGTTTGAGGGATTCACGTAGCAGAGGTTGTTCAGCCCCCAATGTAGCTAAGTCATCATACTTCAGCTAATGCAAAGGGGATAAAATGATACTATATGCTTCTAACTTACATGGAGTAATGCTACAGGATCCCAATGAGGTGCAAGTTACTTCTTTCATCTTCGAGATTTACCACCCACAAAAATGACCCAAAGTGAAGTCGCAAAGGGCGATGTATTCGTTTGATATCCTAAGTTTATGGCAATGCAGACAAGAAATGGACTTTGATTAAATACTCAACTATCTGAACTCTCAGGTGGCACCGAAGACGTTGTTCTAGATCATACCGATTGGGTCATGACGCGAGCTTATATCTCAGTCGAAAGGCGATCATTTCCTGAGGCGAGGGGGGCTTAGGTGTAGCAGCTCCCATTTCATGAGACTTTGGATGACCTGTCGGATCGAACGAGGCACCTATCGCCGACTCGGCATTGTAAGGAGTAGTAGACGGTGTGGACGACATTTCCTGTATTTTCTTCCGCCGTCGGATGCGGAAAAGCAGAAAGCGAGCGATTCCGATGACGACTAGCCCTACCGCTAAACCAACACCGAGTCCGGTATCTCCTCCTCTAGACTTGCGTTTATTTCCGCTTGGAGAAGCTGGTGTGGTGGCTGGAGCAGCCGGAGCGATGATGGCGATGACGGCAGGGGAAGAAGTTGATGTCCTAATGTCCGAGGATGTTGCTGTCAGGGGAGAAGCTATCGAGCTGGAGGACAAAGTTGTCGTCGTCGACGAGCTTCCCGAGGTAGTGGGAGCAGACGCTTGAAAGTGAAGGATGTACCAGCCAGCACTCCAAAAACCGCCGTCGAATTGTTCGTCTGCGGTACCTTCGGCATTGACAATTTGAAAGACGAATGGATCTGTCAGGGCTGGACCTGTGGTTTGGACCTGCTATAGATATACCATATTGGGAAAAGTTCGCTATGCTTCGTTTGAACGCTTTAACTTGGGACATATGGAGACTTTCGCCACTCACTTGTTGCTTGAATTAAGTTGGATACTTTGTCGTTCTGATAGTAGTACAAACTGATGCCGGGATACTTTGTGGTCCACGAGATATTGATCGAAGAGACGCGTCAGGTAGGTATTCTGCAAACCGGCGCTTGACTATATCGGGTTACAGGACGTTCTCATTCCCAACCTCGCTTTCAAATATCCTACGTCTCTCTTCAACTCCCTGAATGTTGGCTCAACGTTATCTTGCTATGGCCTGATGTGGAAGCAAACTTAATATACACCGTTTGTATGTATTGGAATTGTCAAGGATATGATAATGTTGCTGGCAGTACCGTTCTGTCGGCGATCCCTAAGCGCTTGCTGTGCCATACCCTTTTCATTTGCACGATGTCATCCCAAATGGAGACCAGAAGAATCTCCGCGCCGCACCAACAAGTGACGGCCCAGTTTCCATTGGTTGGATATATACTTAGCCAGGGTTTTGAGCTGACATCCTGGTCTTCCCCATTCTGTATTTAGAAATCACTACGCCGCAGGGCTTGGGGATACTGGATGCAAGACTCCCGATCTTTTAGGATACTTTCCCTTCGCCATATCCACTAACATGCAGAGAGAAATGAACTTTGAAGCGTCCCTTATTAGCAAAAGTCCCTTGATGATTACCTTCACATATTGACAAAATGTGTCCCATGCGGCATCGACGTATATGGCGACTATTAGCTTCGGTCATGTTCATCATGACTCTCTTCGTATTTCACATGTTATGGGAAGAGACCCATCGCGAGTCTATGAGAGAAAATAAACCAGATGAATCCGAGCAGGTCGCCTGCCCACAAGCCTCAATCGCCGAAGATATTCTCGTCGTCCTTCGGACTGGAGCAACCGAAGCGAGATTAAAGTTGCCTGTCCACTTCCAGACCACTTTACAGTGTGTCCCTAATCACGTTATCTACTCCGACTACGACGAAGACATCGATGGACATCACGTTCACGACGTGCTTGATGGAGTCAACGACGAAATCAAGCAGACCAATCCGGATTTCCAGCTATACAACCAGATCCGATCCCAAGGCAGAGGCTCCCTCCAAACAAACCTCTCCATCCAGACCGGCAACAGCGCAGGCGGAGTAGGGAACGTAGAGAATCCCGGATGGAAACTAGACAAATGGAAGTTCCTCCCCATGATCGATAAAGCGCTCCAACACCGACCCGACTCGAAATGGTTCTTCTTCGTCGAGGCGGATACCTACTTCATATGGTCCAATCTCTTGGAGTACCTTGGTCAGATCGACGCAAGCCAACCGTATTACTTGGGCAAGCACATGTATATCGGGGACGTGGTGTTTGCATACGGAGGCGCCGGACTTGCGATTTCTAACCCTGCGATGCGGAAACTCTCGGAACATCGGGCCACGCGGATTGCGGAATATGACAAATATACCAACGAGCATTGGGCAGGAGATTGCGTCCTTGGGAAGGCATTGAACGATGTCGGCGTGCCTTTGTCCTGGGCCTTTCCACATCTGCAGGGTGATCCACCGTCAGCGTTGGATCCTAAAACTACAAAGATTGATAGGACGGTGTGGTGTTTCCCCGCAATCTCTTTCCATCATGTTCCGCCCGATGAAATCCAAAGCCTGTGGGACTTTGAGCAAGATTGGCATCGTCGGGTAACACAGCCCCTTCTCCGTTTGCGATTAGCGACATTGACTTATTGTCCCAGAATTCGTCCTTACTCCGCTATAGCGATATCTTCAAGTACTACATTCAACCTCGGACTGTACCCGAGCTCGACCAATGGGATAATCTTTCCTCTGAGGTTGAATACGATAACCGAACCACCTCGCAAGAAGGCTCAAGTGAAGTCGAGAGGAATGCGCCCCTATCTTTTAAACATTGCCGAGCTGCTTGCGACGCTATCCAGGATTGTCTTCAATACTCGTACTATCAAGGAAGGTGCATGGCATCCAGAGCTGTTAAATTGGGCAACAAGGATACTAGGGGTAAAGGGATGAAGTCAGGTTGGATGGTGGAACGAATCAAGAGCTTTGTCCGCGATATGGACCAAACGTGTGATGAGCGGACTTGGTTTGTCCCTTAAGGCTTTGCCCTACATGCTTCAAGAATACATAATAGAACGAATGTTAATGAGCCTTGGGACTCTCGGTTGGACAATGCCGTTGAATATATCAGTCCTCCAAGATTAAATCCAGGAGCCTTATACTATACCTATGCACCAAC
>AJFK01000169.1:0-26168 GCA_000467715.1 Hysterium pulicare CBS 123377 | reverse complement strand
CCCCCCCCCCCCCCCCCCCTTACCGCAAAGTTACCGCTGCTAGCACCAGCTCTTCCTGGATCATGATCCCCCGGTTCGGTTATCTGAAGTTGAGTATTACAGTCTGGAGAGGTGGCGAAGTCCAAAAGTTGGAAATTCAGAGATATTCAAAGGATAAACTAGTCAATGTCTTGAACTTTGATGATTTTTCGTGCGTGACTTTGGGTAGTGACGTATTGAAGTGGAAAGGGTGGAAGTATAGCAATGATGAGTTGTAATGCGAGTGGGTTGATTAAATGGTAGAGTCAAATGAGTGCGGAAGTGAACGCGAGTTGGCTTATAGCTGAGGTGGCGGCCATGAGATGTCGAAGGCTGGGTGATAGGGCTACGGGCAGCCCACTGCGTTGATCTTCGAATATTATGGCATGTCATCGAACGAATCGGAGCTATTTAAGACTTTAGTGAATTGGCAACTGGAAGCGAGGAGAAGTCCTAACCTGTATGGATATCTTCTCCGCCGTACAACCTCTCTTCTCTTCTCTTTCGGATACGTCTTCTTTTCGCCCGTCTTAACATAGTATTTGCACACATTGGATCCTTCCTCTTGATACATGAACTCCAGATCTCTAAGATAATGTTCCACATACCCAATATATTCACCGCTTCCGCGTGCTTGGTCTTTACCACTCTCTTCTTTCACATAACCACGCGATAAAAACTTGTGCCCAGATCGCACGATCACTGGCTTGATCGCCCCTTCTGCTGGGGCGAGAGGCTCCTTTCCAAGAAGTTTCTCATGACAAGGCGGGTTTCGAAAGACCATATATTCAGCTCGTAGGGCATCAAACATGTCTCAAGGTAGATTTTCCGACTCACAGCAGGCAGAAATGCGAATCGTCGCCGTGGCTCCCACCCGTTCCGTAGGAGACTTCTGCTCCATGGATTCTCACTCCGCTTGTAAACCACACTTTGAAAGCCCCCAACCACAGTATGCTCGCAGTATTTCACGTAATTCTTCTGCCGGTTGTTTATTTTGTGTTGCGTCTAGTCGACGTGTATGATGCCTTGGTTGAGCGCGTACTCCCAGATGATCAGTCGGATCTCGGCGGGAAGTCTGAGAAGAGGAGACTTTCTCTGATTGCGGACCCAACTGCAGTAAATGTTAGCAAGCATCCATCTCTCAAGTCATCGAGATACTATCACATACATCAAATTTTCCCGAGACCCTTCAAGCACAGTTTTCCGTGCAAGTTCGGGAAGCGGATTCGTAGTCATCGGTCTGCACAATCGGATTGTCCGCATTTACGTCGGTGAAGTGGGTATGGCGGGCAGAAGGTTCCAAGTGTGGAAATCTTTGATAGTCGGAGCGATTAAGCTTGCATAGAGGAATTAAGACGATTGGTGAACTCGGGCGAGGGCCAGTGGGTCGTCTAGACGCTTCGTCGCGCTTATAAACAACATGTTTCATGATGAAAAGACTTCGGAGGGGTTTGAAGGAATAATTGGACGAAGCGGTTTGTGAATTCGAGGTGTGAGGTCCAATTTAACCCCTGACGCGTAAAACCCGCGTGGCTGGGAACACGCGTTCACGGGACCACGCAGATCAATTAAAATCGAAACTTAGTTCCAGTCATTTTAAAATTGTTACCTAATATTAGAGTAAGCCCTGGCAAACTTCCGAGGTCGCTCGTTTCTTCTCCTTCTCACAAAAGCTCCACCCGGCAAGGATACCCATCCGGTGGATGCGCCGCCGCCTTCTCAACCAGATACACCCTATCACCGTTAACAACCCTCCCCTCCATCTTCTCCCTCAACCCAACCCGCTCCATGCCCCTCTCGAACAACCCCTTCCTCTCCTCCTGTAGCTTATCCCACTCCTCATACGCAGGCGTGATGCTGAACCTCCGCACCGTCATCGCCAGTGCGACCCTCAACTCGATGTAGCTCAGCTCTCTGCCCTGACAGCTACGGGGCCCGACCTCGAAGGTGCGAAACCCTCCGGCAGGTGGATGCAGAGGATCGCCTTCCTCAACGAGCCAGCGCTCAGGCAGGAACTCCGTGGGCCGCGGCCATACGCGTGGGTTGTGCTGGATCGCGAGGTGCACGATCGAGACGTCGCAGTCGTCGGTCGGGTATGCCGTGCCGTGGCGGTCTGTGAGCGTGGTTCCGCGGACGCCGGAGCGGACTGTGCCCGCAGGCGGGTAGAGGCGCAAGGTTTCTTTGATGACGGCCATGGTATAGAGGAGTTGGTTCAACAGCACGGGGTCCTTGTGGAGGAGGTCAGGCACGAGGACGGGATTTGGGCCGAAGACGGCGGCGTGTTCGGCTTGCATGCGTTGCAGCGCGGCGGGGTGCTGCGAGAGGAGGTGGAACGTGTAGACGAGGACGCTGGTCGTTGTGTCGTGGCCCGCCATGAGGAAGAGGCGGATCTGGCGGGTCAGGTAGGATTCGAGGCGGCGGTCGAGCGTTGGCTGCGTCTTGAGCAGCTCGGTCCGCTCGGATAAGTAGCCTTCGATTGCGAGAGCGGTGACGGATTTGGACCGCCTGGTCGTGTCACCCATGGAGGAGCGCACCTCGTCGTTCTTGTACTCTTCGAAGCGCTTGGAGAGCTCGGCGTGGATGTACCGGTCCATGACGCCGCCGTAGTAACGGATGAGGAGCCAGCGGAGGGGGTTGTACTGGTCGATGGGGTTGCCGAATTTGGTCCAGCTGATCATGGTGCGCAGCGCGTCTGGCAGAGGTCTCGGTCCAAGTTGATAATTGAGATCGTCATCTCTAATTTACATTAGTAATACAAAGCATGATTCTTTCTCTGGGCGTTGGATCTCGTACAGAACGACCTTCATGATGATGTCCACAGTCATCCTCGTAGCAATGTCCTCCAAGCAAAACAGTCCCGTGCCCGCTCGCTCTTGCAGCTTATCGCAAAAAGTCTGCACTGAGTCGATAACACCTGGGACCTGGTCGAGCAGATACTGAGGCGCGAAGCCCGGGTTGAACAGCGTGCGCCAGTACTTCCATTCCTGGCCGTTCATGGAGAGCAGGTTCGGCCCACCCGAAATCGGATCGAGCACGCGCCTGTGGAAGTCGCCCTTAGGCAGATTGAACTTGGTCGATGCCTGGGTCGCGGCATCCGGGTCGCAGACGCACAGGAACGGTTTCGAAAAGGGCCACGTGTCGAGATAGAACATGTCCGTCTCGGGGAAGTGGCTGGCCAGGTCGGCGATGGCAACGGGTACGAAGATGTTGGACGGGTATTTGCCAAGGTACTTTTTCAGCACGAGAAGATGACCAAAGAGCCAGCTCCATTCGGGCATTGGCTGTGGAGCGTTCTCAGCATGTGTTGTGCAAAAACGCGTGGGGAGAAGAAGCACCTACGAGCCCCATTTTGCGCAACCGGTTGACACGAGAGCGGGCGCGATACCAAGTCGAACCCACGTAGACAAGAGCAATTGTCAGCGCTGCGTAGACGACGGCTGGCCATGATGCCGAGGCGGGGAAAGAAGGGCGGTCCATGAGGCCAGGAATGAAGCCGGAGCGAGGTCAACGGGAGAAAGGCTGCGGGCCGCTCTTATTTAGCCTTGGTGCCACCCTTGTCAGCCTTAGACGGTGTTGTGCGCAGGTAGGTAGGTACCTAGGTACGTGACACAGCGAAGGCGGGTGCGTCGTTTGGCAAGTTGCACTGATCTCTGACTAAGCTGCGCTAGGCCAGGAAAGGGCGATCAGTGTGGGTCCAGCCTGGCGAGGGACGTCCGCCGGTGAATTCTATCAATGCTTGTTGATATATGTAGCTACCAGATGCCCGGACACTGGGTATTGGCCCCTAGATCCCACCATCCATGCACGTTCAGTATGCATCCCATCTGGCAGGGAGCACAAAAACAACATGACGCTACACTAAGCTTACAGGCCAACATTCCCGCAGTCCTCGAACAACTGCGCACTCCTCAGATGATGTTATCGTTGCCGCCCCCTCTCGCTATCATGTTCTAAAGTCCCCCCTTCATTCATGCTTTCTGCCTACTCCTCAAAGTGAGCAGCATCTGCTTATCCTCGTTCCTCGTTTAATGAAGGTGACCAACACTTCTCAGATTCGTCGTCTCTTGCCGTCTGATAGCGGCATGATAATCCGCCTCTAGAGGATCGAGATCCGAGTCCGCAACTGACACCGCCGGGTTCGAAATCTGCGTTTGACCTCCGCCAGGAGACTTGCGGATAAAAGATAGGAGTCCACTGAACGTTGCAGACGGTATGCTCGGGAGTTTCATGTGGCCATTGTCCTGTCCTTCTGAACCTTCTTTGCCTCCGCCATTACGTTTCGGTGAGCGCAGCCAAGAGGCTTTAGGCCGCGCGGCTTCGATTCCTTCTTCAGGCTGTCGGTTTCCTGCTGTGAAGAGGGTCCGAAACGCAGTGATTGAGGCCATCATGACGGCTATACAGCCTTCGGCTTGCTGCCAGAATGTCCGCCAGATTATTTCTGGTACGTGCGTGTGGGCTTGCAAGTACCCGGCCGCGCGGACAATGCTGCAGATGGCCATAAAAATGGAAAGGCACAGGAAGAATCCAATGCTAAGTTTGGTGGACAATCTGAGCCGAGAGTTTCGGAGTAGAATAATTGGAATGCTGACAACTGGACACAAGTCAGCCTCGTCAAAATACCACACCGCCGAGGAAAGCCATACTTAATATGTCACTGACGAGGTCTACAAATGTCACCAAAATCGTGAAGGTGAGGCTAAGGCGATACCAATCTGTCCGGACGATATCATTGGCGCTTGTGAAGCGGTTGAAGACAAAGGCTTCGGAAAAACAAACTGCCCATGCAAGAACAGTGAAGACAACTGATGCCCAGTAATAGATGATTAGGCCTCGCAGGTGCCGAATCAATGCCTTGAAGAAGGCAAAGAAGCAGAATTTGACGGAAAAGATGCAGGTCCAGATAAACGCCGAATAGGCGTTCCGCATTGGAGGAGAATGGATCAAGGGCTCGATGTATTCGATAATCGGCGTGGTCTCTACGACATCCGACGCGAGGAATAAGGCGTTCATGAGATAGTAGAGGAACAAATTATGATAGATGAGTCCTGTAGCTGTGCAGAGACATACAACTGCAAGACACAAGAAGCCGTCATCCCAATAAAGTCGTCGTCGGGTAACGATGCGGAGGGAGAGGCGTCCGACGAAGCAAGTGAGCGCTAATGCCGTCAAAAATGCTATCGCCACCTGTCAAAAAAACGTCAGCTGTGGGATAAAGGTGTTGACAAGTTGTTAAAAAGGTAAATTGCGTACCCTAAATGTAGGCATAATGATGCGACCCGTATGAGAGACTTCATAACGAAATTCAGCTTCAGACATGGGCTTAAGACCCGTCACCTGAAGCGAACCCTGTGCCATTTTGCGGATTCTGTTACGGATTCAAAAGAGAGGACTAAGAGCCGTGGAGAGAAGTAACCAAGGCTGGAAAGCGGATAGATATAATCGAACAAGGCGTGAGCGGCCTCAACTGGGTGGTAGGACATAGCTCGAACGGCTTCCAAAGGTTCACACGGATTCAACCTCAATAGGATTTTACTTGGTCGGTCGGATTCCGGTTTACCAGTGCCGTTACACGGGTGGATCAACAGCTTCGATGAACAATGTTGTGCGACCACATTAGAGCCTTTGTGTTGCCCGAGGAGTTCTTGTGGCAGGATAAGCCCAATCTATGCACCTCTAGCCTGAGTACATGGAGGATGCCAATCATGATACGCGGGGGCCAATAACCAATGATTCTAAAAATAGTAAATTGATCCGAGGTGATCAATATCAGATCGATATGAATATGTGCTGGATATTTCCAGATAAGTCAGCAAACATCTCCTTCTCTTGGTGCAGGGTCCACTAACAGGCAAAGCAGTCTGCTCAGCAACAAGCCACTAACGAGAATGTATCTCGCCTCGCCCATCGTTGTCTACACTAATCGCTATGAACATGAGTACTACGGCAGGAAGTTCACCTCAATTATCAACAAAACACGTATGTCTAGTCTATTTGCTTCTACTCCGGACATTGAACATAGCTTCAAGGAGTTCTGGACTTTTACAATCCAAGCGCTGTTAATCATCCTGCGCCCGACATTAACCTTTTTGAGAGGTTTTTCGGACCTGAAGGTAGGCTGATAGTCAACCAGTAGTAAAGAAGATCATAGTCGCAGACCTACCCTCCGAAAGCGATGACTTATGAAACCCTGTGTGCATAGAAACCCTTGAAACACAGAAGCTTTCTTCCATAGGTCTCCAAGAATCGTAAAGTGTACATCTCATGCGTACGGCTTTCCGTCTTCCGGAGCCTCCACCTCCTCACTACTAAACGTACAATGCGCGATATCACCACCAAAGCGACTCCTTACAACACCCCACTGGACCGGCTTCAGCTGAGCATCAACATCATCCGGGGGTGGATGACAAGCCGCGCTAATAACCAAGCTACAGGTTGCCGCAAGCGGTACGCTCACATTCATTTTCCGCATAGGAAGAACAGCCAGAGTAGCAGAAAGCAATAGCCACGTGATACCAAACACGAGTATGCTCAAAGGCGAGTAAGCGCAAGTGGATTTGGACTGCTCAGGAATGATGTGACCGGATTCGTCTCGGATCTCGAAACGAGCGAGGAAGATGGATTGAGATAGGAGCCAGTGCATGAAGCCGGATACCAGAGTCAAAGGAACAGCATATCGGAATGGGAGGTTGAGGAAGTAGGTGCTGCGCTGTGCACCATATGGTTTTGTGACACGAAGGCCTTTCCGGAATATCCCATGAGAATTCCATTCGCGAGCAACGAGTAGAGACGTTGCGAGTCTGTTGAAAGAGAAGTAAGATAAAGATAGTAGCACCTGTGGAGCATTGGCTAATAAAGCGTTGGAAAGGATGCTTCCTGCATCGAAAGCTCTCCGCGCGAAACTTAGCTGGAGCGGCGATGCAGTGCCCCACTTAAGAACGGAGTCTTTGGGTAGACTGTTCGGAAGCGCTTCAGTCATGCTGAATACAGTGATGCTGCCTGCAATGAAACTAGTTGTATGTCAGAGAGATCCGTAATGCGAGCATTGATGGAACGAGTGCATACAAAATGATTAAGAAGGGAATCCGCTCTGAAAGTGATACTGCAGAAAGCCAAGGTAAACGACTAGAACTCCAGACTGCGGATTTCTTTTTGTTAGACCCATGCAGCTGATTGACAATTGCCTCTTTATCCAAGTTACAGAGTCCGACTGTAGCAATGTCTGGCTTCCCCAGGAATGAGGCAATAGCGTCACCGGTTGTGATCAGATACGACTCAGTAGAATTATTGTAGACAGTAAGCATGATTCCTAGTTTAGCAGCATTTGCGAGAGTGACAATGGCCAGGAACATAACACTAATTTGAATGCTGCTGCTATTCCGAATCGGGACACTCAATCCGTACGCGATGTGAAGCGGCGGTGACGCTAGCCAGAAATCATCTGATGAACTAGCAAGACCATCAACTTCGAAAATAGAGTGTATAATGGACGCATTGACGAAGGTCGAGGAAGGCCATTGAATCAAAGGGGTGTGACTTTGGTTCCAAACTGACATATTGTAGACGATTCGATATGAGGTTAGGTCTTGAACTTCGTATGAACCGCTGTCATTTAGCTGTACTGGCGTTTGAATTGTGCTTGTTCCATCCCATTGTGTCCAGTTGTTATTTGCGTTATTGGGAGGAAGGTGGATACTCCATTTGCCCGCGCTAGCGTTAAGCCCGATACTGAACGAAACTTTATCCACAACTAGGAATAAGTCTCCACAATTGGGAACCAGTTGGGTATCGTATGTCCGCTGCCATTCTTGATTCGTGAGATTCGTCATCCCTTCAGCCGTAGTATATACTCCGCTGCTCCCGTCTGCTTTGATGAATGTCACTGAATAGTTCTGACCGACCTTAACTTCGAAGACGGTTGAATTGTACCTGAGTTTGCTGTCAGTTCGGATCGTTTGCATAAGAGTAACACGTCGTACAAGAAATGCAATGGTATGGATGATAACGCTAATATCCACCAGAAAGCAACTCTTCGGAGGCTGATGAAGCGTAAGTTGCTCGGGCTCAAAATGCCAATACGAAGCCACTCAGCACGGCGATGGGCCATATCGACTTCTGTCCTGGTAGGAGAGCACAGTAATTGCATACAGTAGTTACTAGCAGTCAGTAGGGTGGTGCTGAGAATGTTGATGAGTATGTGATATACGGTACTCAGGCGTGAAATGTTGTCGGAATGACCTTGAGCCAATGTGCCAATACCGTCTTTATACCCATCATACCGAAAGGCGCCAGTAAGAAGGAGCGTGATATTGACGATGAGAACAAGTGCAGATGTGCAACATCCCACAAAGATGCCTAATCGCCACCCTTGGCTAGAACTCCATCGGTGCCAACTATGCTTCTTACCCTTGAACTTGGAACGCCATTGACGTTTCGAAGCTTTGTCGGGCACTCGAAAGTGACGCCCGTGCAGAGAAGTATATTCATTATCGCGAGAATTGACTGAGTAAGTTTGATTGGAGGTCATTTGTAAATCGCGGTATGCCTTATCTATTACGCGTAGTCAGTCTTCGCGGGCACATGATGGGTACGAACGGGAAATGCGCACCTTCTCTATCTTCCAGTTCAATTGTCGCAATGCCGCCATCTAAGGAATCGAGTCTGTGATAAGTCGAGCGAAGCCCAAAAGTTAATGGTGGAGGTTCTCGAGCCCGAGGGTCATGTAGGCTGCGGGCTGCGTTCATGATAGTGGTCGGTGAGATGGTGGCGGTGTTCACGCAGCAAATGAAGCAGGGAAGGCATTTGAGATAAGAGGGAAATGAGTGAGTATGGGAGTTTTAAAAATTGGTGCGAGGAGATGTAACCTTTATCAGTCGCGCCGTCTAGCAATCATGACCTGCAAGGCTGAAGGCTGAGCATGCATCCAAGCCCATGGGTACGAAAACCTGCATAATTAGTGCAACACTACTGGTAAGTCGGCTCGAAACCATGGTATAAATAGAGACATCAATTGGCGTTGGTAGGATAACTTCAGTATGGGCACTGCATCGTGAGGTGGATGATGGTCGAGGTGTGGAAAAGTGTATCGCGAGATTGTTGGATAGGGTGGCTCGTGCACTCAACATACTTCACGTGCAGCACGTGATATATCAAACCTCCAGCCTTCTCAACTACCATAAAGCATCCGTTCTATTTTTGGCGAACTCAATACTTTCTACCTTTTGTCGCTGCCTACGTATGAGCAAGTCTAATTACTTGGTGTCAAAGAAGCATAACAATAGCCATTGTCTCTTTATCCGATCTCGACCCTTTGTATCATTCCAAGTCCCTCGACATCTCTCCTTTATCTTGCCATACAGCTTTTTCTTTGACCACGAGGCCATGGGAACAGTGCATTGTCTTAGCACAAGCTCGCTCAAGTACTACTATATGAAGCATGATGGCCATTTCAGATTTCAGAAAGAATTTCAACTCAAAGACATCCTTTCGATCATTCATATTATAGCAGCATATTTTCGATTCCTGCGCTGGTCGTAAGGAGTTTTCTTTTCTATAATACCTATCAATTTCCCCAAATAACATCAATCGCGCTCATAGAAAGCTATAAAATGACGAAGCGTCCCAGATCCCACTGGGATCAAGTCCTACAAGACGCAGAAGAAGCCCGCCAAACTCGTGTCTTAAACTATTGGACTAACCAGGTGCGGGTCACAGTATGGGCACGTGAAGCCCCGGAGTTTGTAGATCAAGTCGATGAGGATGAGCCGCGTAAACGGCGACGCCTAAATAACCTTAAGAGGATCGACGAGGAAAGATCGCGCAAGGCTCAGCGCATGTATCAGGACAGTATTGGTCCTTACACAGTCGCTGCTCTTCCTCTTATGATGACACCAGAACAATTGGCTGAAAAACATGCAGAACTAGTCGCGGCCGATGTAGCATCTGGCAGATTTAACAACGAACCCGACTCCAGTGATAACGGATCCGACCCCGACGGCATTGAATTCGATTCCGATATCACTGAATCCGACTCCGATATCACTGAATTCGACTCCGATATCACTGAATCCGACTCCGATATCACTGAATTCGGCTCCAATGTCACTGACTCCGGCTCCGATGACAACGAATCTGAGAACGGGGCCGATATCGACGATGATACCTTCAGACCTTACACCGTAGCTGCCCTCCCTCCGACCAATGAGGAGGATGAGGAGGAGGCTGAGCAGAATGGGCCTGGCAATGAAGGTGAGAATGGCCCTAATGACGAAGTCAAGAATGGGAGCAATATAGAGATCGATAACATGGAACCTTACACCGTAGCTGCCCGCCCTCCACTCGGACCCAATAAGGAAGAGAAAGAGGAGGGTGATGAGAATGGACCTAACGAGAACGGTGAGAATGGGCCTAGCGTGGAAGGTGAGAAGGCTCCTGGTGAGGAAATTGAAAATGGGAAGAAACGTAAGATCGATCTACGAAGAAGTAAACGGCTACAAGGTCAACAAAAAGAAAGGTCAGAAATCGAAGAATGTGCCGAAATTGATGCAAGAGAAGTAAACCCCTCAGGACTTGCTGATCGTCCCAAACCCTGCTATTTCCGCACGGTCGATAACCCGGACCAGGACATCGTAATGCGAGACGGCGTTAAACCGGAGTATGTTCGAGATGTCGTCCTTGACCGAAAAGATTGGAGAGATGTCAAAATGCCTTGGAACTTTAAGAAAAGTTACTGGCCACCAAGAAACACAGAAAGAATGCTCACAGTCTTTGGTAGGGGTGTTACAGATTTCGACTCATGCCTTGGTCAGTTTTGTTGGGGAAGCGAAGAGATGCTACAGACCAAAAAAACACGGTGCATACAGAACAGGCGAGACGAAGTCTCAGAGTGCCAACATGAGTATGCTAAGTGGTACAGTGGCGGAGACAAATGGGAGACTCGTTTTGAGTTGAAAGAAACGGAAGATAGGGGAATTGGAGTTTTCACCAAAGTTGCGTGGAAAAGTGGCGACGTTCTTGGTGCTTATACTGGTAAGCTTATTCCAAAAGACTCGGGTAGTGGTTATTGTTTACCTATCCGGTTTGGTCCTCGACTGCCAAAACCAAGGAAAATCCACCCCACAGATGATCAACCGGGCGCCATACACCCCGATTTCGAAGAAGGGTATCCCAAGGGATACATTGATGCCATATATTGCGGATCCTGGACACGATTTCTGAACCACCACTGCAAATCCGACACGAGATTCCTCACGCGCCGGGTGGGTGCAAAATCGGTCCTTGCAGTCATTGCAACGAACGACATCGAATCAGGCCAGGAAGTAACGGTAGATTACGGGAAGAAGTACTTTATCGATTCAAAGACAATATGCAGATGCGGTTCCGATAATTGCGTTTCCAAGAAGCAGACTACAGGGCAGTCAAATGGAAATGGGCATGACGATCCCTCGGACCCCCACAACGAACCAAATCAAGGCGAAGGAGGTCCACAAGATGGTGGCCGAACTCATAGAAACAAACCTACCAGAAGAGAACCTAACAACAAGGGTCAGTCCAAAACCACTGAGACTGGCAAAAATGGAGAAGGTAAGTCCACAGGCAAAGAGACCGGTAAAAGCAATCCGGCAAAAGGTAAGGGAAATGCAACAAAAGAACCTGACGTTCAAGGCGGACAAACTGCCATACCCCCACCCTCTTCTGGGCTGGCAGGGGCTGGATCTTATACTACTACAAGACCGGGCGGTACTACCAGTCGTATACCAACGGGACCACGACCGCGTCCAGTAGTAAATCCTAATACGACATCAAATGCAGAAGAGCAAACACAAGGGCCTGCTAAAGGGAAGAGAGGTAGAAAGCCTAGTAATACAAGAAAGAAGTAAGTAGGGGTAGAGCTCGGAGGTATTGTGATAGCCTGGCGCTGTCCATTGCGGAGGTAAGTGCATTTTGTTGATGGTTCGGTGGCGAATCTATTATTTATCGAATTAGCATTTTCGTTTGAAGAAAGGTAAGCCATACGAGGAGCGTCAGACTTCATTCTCGGAATGTATTTTTAGAATCATACACTTTCATCATCATTCTAGTATGTAATTGAGATGGAACAATTTGCAAAAATAGATTATACTTGCAGTAAAGCTTGCTTCGAGTGCATATATGAAAAGACAAAGAAGATATAGAATAATGACGATTGTACTCTTCCTTTGTCTTCAAAACTGTTGTTCGCCATTCTCCCTTTGTTGCTCATTCTTTGGTTGATTCATACTTCTGACGATGCCTTGTCCTATCATAAGGAAGGATATCGGGCGGGCAACAATGCGTTGTTCTCCAATAAAGAGCTCAGAAGAAGGTATATCAGTTTCGAAGGGAACCAAGTTACTTGAAACAAGAACCCGCTCAAGGACGTTATCAAGACCTACACTTGCACTGTATATCAGCAAAGCGTCTTGAACATTGTAAAAATATATTATCTTCGACATTTCAAGCGTAATGGTAGAAACACGAAGCCAGGTAAAGGCTAGGAACGGCCAAGCAGGACCACCAGTAGTACCACTACCTCCAAATCCTCCCCTTCCTAATATAGGAGCGCCAGCAGCACCACCGCTGCCGCCACCGCCACCGCAACCCTTCCGCTTGAGAGACCGTAGAGTAATTACCAACGGCAACGCAAATCAACCAGGCGGAGCCACCATAATCCCTGTAGAGCAGAACAGAATTACGATTGATCCGGCAGATTGGAGGCTCGAGCAGAAACCCTGGAACATCTTTCCAAGACATTGGGATTCACTGACGGTAGACCATCTGCTAACCGTTACGGGAAAAAATGTCGACTGTGGTTACGATTGCCTGGGTCCAACTTGGGGAGAGAATATAAACGATATTGAGTGCCACAGCAACGAGCCCTTCGAGCAGGAAGAAGGGAGAAAGAAAAAGATGAAGAAGGACCAGGACAAGCCAGAATGTGATCATACGTTTAACGAATGGATTGACAATGGTCCACATGGTTGGCGAGCCATGGTTGAACTATTTGAAACCGATAATCGAGGAGTCGGGGCACGGGCTAGAATACATTTGGACGGAGATGATGTCCTAGGTGCCTATACTGGCAAGCTTATCCCTTTGAGTATGGGGAACAACTCGGATTACCGAATGAAGATACCTATAGGACCGAACAGAAGACGCAATATTAAACATAAACTCGAAGAAGCTTACATTGATGCTGAAAGGGCTGGAAGTTGGACCCGCTTCATTAACCATTCCCACAATGCAAACACCTACTTCCAACCGTACCGTGTGGGGAGTACGTATGTCCTTGCCGTGGTTGCTAGAAGGCTCATTGCTGCCGGCGAGGAGATAACCGTAAGCTATATGAGTGATACGGACGCGGAGGAAGCAAACGATTACAGGTTCGTTGCTTATCCAACTGGTGGATGCCATTGTACAAAGTGCGAGGATGCTAGGCAGCGTGACGCACCAGGGCAAAAGAGACGCGGAAGTCCGCCAAAAGAACAAACCGCCGACTCTGCAGGATCCGATGCTCAAGACGGCGCACCAGCTCAAAAGAAACGCGGAAGGCCACCAAAGAACCAAACCGCCGACTTTGCAGGATCCGGTGCTCAAGGCGGCGCACCAGCTCCAAAGAAACGCGGAAGACCGCGAAAGGACGCAAACACCAATGCCGCAGGATCCGGTGTGCAAGGCAGCAAGGTCATTAAACGCGGGCCTGGAAGACCCAAAAAGAATTAAAACATCCATAGATGCTCCTCATGGATGTTCTTGGAGGTCGGAAGATCAGGTAAGTCGTGTGTTAGAGTTTGAATTGTTTTCTGTTGTTTTGGAAAGATTTTGGATAGATTGTATGAGCATAGTCTGCGGAATAGCGATAAATTAATTTGTCTATTAATGAAAAGTGTGCGATATTGGTATCTGTACGTTTTACATAGCCTTGCATTGGGTTGGAGAGATGAAGAGAGGGAAGCGGATGAGGATGAAGTCATGAAGCACGGACCACTCAAACGCGACCTTTAGTCACCACCACCATCATCTTCACACCGTCACCTCTGAACCCCTCTTGGAATAGCAAATTCATCGAAGCACAGAAGCTCAACTTATTCTCATCTTGCATTGATCTAAAGCCAACAGAGGTATCTAGAGTCTCGAAATCGCAATCCCCGGCTCGCGGGGAAATCCTACATAAAGCCTGGCCCAGCATTTGCTTCGTAAAGGTCATACATACAAGGCAATACTCATACCAAGCGACCAGAAGGTGTCGGGAGAATATTAACAAGAGGAAAGGAAATGACCCTTTTGCTAAGCAATGTCCCATCGCCTTGGAACTCGTAGGAAGTGTCTACCCACTTCCAAACGCTAGAAGCTGGAGTGGGAGTGAACATGATTAGAATCCGCTTGATGACCGCAAACTGATCCGTAAAGCAAAATGGGGAAAAGACAAACACTGTGGGTGATGGGAGAATAAAATATACTCCATGAACGCCAATAGGATCCAAGGTATTCTCCCGATAACCCAAAATTTATACATTATCCGCTTAAATAGCAGCAGAAGATCGGTCCGCTCGCTAAGAGAGAAAGCCATTGGTCATAATATGCAAAATAGAAAGGACATCATCGTCCAAAGAAACCGCTTCCGCTACCAACGCTGACAGGACCAAGGCCACTTCGTTGAGTTAGTGAAGTTCGACTGGACTCAGGACGCAATGATGCGGAATTGCTGGTTGATTGGTCTTGAGCGCGAAGGGGCGCTCCCGCTGGACTGGAAAGAATGTTTGAGTTGCTCGTGTAAGATTCTCTTGCGAGACTAGCGAAGTTACGGGGCTGGGGTCCTGGACCATCGGAAGGGCCTCGATGCTCACTTGGAAGTCGTTTCATCTGCAGGACGGGAGATTCCGAATCTCTGCCAAGCTGACTGCTGTCAAGCGCGGAGTGGCCTTGGGCAGCCGTAGAAGAGGGAGGATTGGAGAGCATGTCGATGGTAGAAGCTGATCCATTCGGAGCGTGAACATCTACGATGCGCCTTTGGCCAGCTGGAGTTTGGTATGTCTGGCTCGATGCTCTCGAAGGCGCATTCGCAATTGCGGGATAATGTGACTGGAGATGGGCGGGATGCTGCGGGTTTGCCCATGGTGTTTGTTCGATGAACTGCTCTTCAGCAGCAGCTTCGTCCGCCCGAGAAGGTCGATTGTACGGTCGTATATATGGCGCAGGTGCGGGCCGCGTTGGAATCTAAGCCAAATGCATCAGCACTATGTGTTGCGGCCGACTGGAATTGCAGCTCACCTTCATGGCACGGAGGTCATCCTCAATCTCGGATGGCCGCGCAGGAGAAATCTCTGGTGCGGCAGGGAATCCGACATACTTGGCAACACCCGAAAGGATTGAGACCTCGAGGTTGTACGCCCTCTGTTGCTGGATCTGTTGAGATCGCTTCTCTGGAAAGCGGTAAGAAAACTCGGTCTCGTCCACACCTAATTGCCTACGCCCTCGCTGGAGCTGATAGATGCGTTCGTTGCATTCCGAGAGGAACTGCTCTCGTACGTCCCGAGCAGTCTGAAAGTATTGGCTGAAGAGCTGGTGACGCTCTGCAAATATCCTTGTGTCGAGAGACTTCTGTTTGTATTCGAATAACCGTTTCTCGTATTCAATTTTCTCATTACGTCGTTCATTTATGCAATGTATCATTGCAAGGTAATCAGGATGTGTGCAATTAGGTTGCCGAAGCATCTCTAATTCTTTGTTGAGCTGAGCGAGGCTTTCATCGCACCACCTATTTCGCAATTAGTCATCGCACTTGCGAGGAATTTTGCTCGCTTACTTTTCTCTGAAGATCTTAAATTTCTTCTCAATCTTCGCCAGCGAGTCGATGGCGGCTTTCTTTTTCGCAACTAGAAAAGGATTAGAGGCACCCTTATGATGCTTCCTGGTATTCTCACCTTCTTCATCATGAGCGCTGCTTTCATCGTCATCGTTTTCTCCATCGTTGGCTTCCCCATCAAGCCCTTCATCATTTCCAACCGACCCGCTATATGGGTCAGTTGGATCGTCGACCTTCTTCCCTTTCCTTTTACTCTTTCGCGGCTTTGGGGGTATTTTCGCTACTTCGGCTAATTCGCCGACAGCCTCTTCTGCAACGTCCGCAGCTGTTTCTTCCATATCCAGGAGTTCCTCTGCTGAGCGAGGAAGAAATTTCTCAGTACCTGTGCTTTCCTCTTCTTCCTCCAGCTCACACTGCTCTTTGTTTTCGGCCACATATCCATGTTCACCATTTATTGTGCCACTCTTGCCAGTATCGCTCCGTTTTCTCGCCGGCTCGTCAGAGTCCAGCTCATCGGCAGAACTAGCTTCGGGGCTTGGTCGTTTGCGTTTTCTCGGAGAAATTTCTGCCATACTCCCTATTTCGGAGCCTGCCACGACAGATATCGAGTTCATCTCTATGTCTGCATCGATATTATCTCCAACAAGGTGTTCGACCATGGCCAATGGGGAAGGCGGATCTGACCCATCCTCATTGAATAGCACTGTGCTAGACAGCTTGCTGGGTGTCTTTTCCATTATGGACTCTGACAGCATTGATAAGTTTGTGCCAGAGCGAACAAGTTTCCTTGGTGTGTTATCCAGTCGTTCAGTCTCGGCTTCGGAATCGTTCTCAGCAATTTCGGTAGCTTTATGTACTCGCGGGGTTGGCTCGTCCTGCTCGTCGAGGCCGTCCCCGAGCTCGCTTAGGCTACTGGACCTGTTGTCGCTCTGGCTCTCATCACCCTCATCACCCTCATCCTGGTTATCTTGGGGTTCATCCAATTGCGCTGTAGTAGCTAGCGACTTCGGCACTACTAAAACTTCTGCCAATATGATATCGCTTTCTGCGGTGTCCTGGGCGGCAGATTCGAGGATGGTAGGTGGTGCGACCGGCTGTAGGGGAGGAGGGGTGGGAGTTTGGGCGACGAGGGTAGGATTTGTGGATGAATTCATTCCTACAGAAACAAAATTAGTATATGTGCTACATAGGAGCAGGCTGGAGTTGTGTTGCGTAGAGTCCTAGGTCGATGGCACCTGGCGGCCCTTTTCCACTCAAAGTGACGCACAAGCTGCCCAAAAAAGCCTTCGCCGACAGCTGCCAGACGTGCAGCACGCAAGATCGCGATACTAGAAGGTTCATAGGGATCGAAAGCAACAATGAAAGTGCAACTTACTGTTGAAGAGAGGGATGTCACCTCCCGTGTCTGGGGCAGTCTTCGATCGGCTTCTCCTGGTCCGCTGCAACGCGCTCATGGTGCGCCTAGGCAGAAAACCGTTTTCGCTATTGTCCAATTGTATGTACTTGTGATCTGATGCCAGTGAGCAAGGCCTTTGGTGCAGAAGCCTTGAAAGAGACCGTTGTGGTCAGTTGGCGCAGAATGCGGGCAAAAAAGGCTTCTGACGGCAGTGCTGTTGGGTGCGGCCTCCGACGTGTAAATTCCCGGTAGCGATGGATTTGAAGAAAGTGAATATAGTGAATATGGTGAAAGACCCGCGAAGCCAAGGTGGTCTACATGGGTGAAGGGTGGCAGTGGTGAATGGAGGGTGTTCTGTAGCGGAGACCTGGATGTGCTCGACTGCGTTCAACAAGCGGGTTGATCTCAATGCCGACTGCGTGACGAGAACCCTAGCGGCTGCAGGGATCAAGCTATTCGCCGGCCTTAAGAAATTCCGACGCCGGCTAAAATTTCAACGAATGGAGTCAACTTTCACAAAAGACAGAGACGGACATCACCACAATCGTCTCGCTATAATATAAAACACACGACAGATCAGACAGCATGCAAGGCCCGGGGAAGGCTACTGGCGGCCTTTCGTTATCTGCCAACAAGACTGTCTTTGACCCAAACCTAACATCGTTATTTGCTGGCAGTGTATGTGTCTATCTACGAATTTGTCAAACAATTGCGTGGATGAAGTCATTTGCTGACATCAACTCTAGCTGGGACCGGTCAAACCACCTACGAAAGCTCGCTCCCAACCTTCACTGGCCAAAGCAGCAACCGAGGCTGAACTTGCCGAAAATGACGAAGAACTCTCGAGCGCCGATTCTGGAGACGAAGAAGTGGAGGATGACGATATTGAGTATGGGGACGATACGTCAGAAGATGATGAACCAGTCAGCGACGAGTCTTCAGATTCGGAGCAAACCCAGTCCAATGAGGATACGGCACTTGCACGTCTGCGGGATTCCGTGATAAATGTGACTCAGGCGTCATCGCACAAGAAACGGAAGCGTGGAAACAAGGAAGAGGAGGTTGAGGAGAGGTACATGCGTAAGATCGCTCGAGAGGAAGCCAAGGAAGATGCGAAGCGGTCCGCTGGGCAAGAAAAGAAAAGGCGAAAGCTTGAGGATGCCAATAACGATAAAGACGACGGAAGTGGGTCTGAATCAGGTGCCTCCTCTGCCTCGACACAAGACGAAGACGAAGAGTCGGTCGGGTCTGATGAAGAGGCAACCGATATCCCTAAACATGAGACTTTGGCACCATCAAGAGACGAGGAAGAACTCGAGAAAGCGGGACGGACCGTCTTCCTTGGTAACGTCTCGACTGAAGCCATCACCTCGAAGCCAGCCAAAAAGACCTTACTCAATCACCTCGCATCCTTCGTTCCTTCCCTTCCTCAGCACAAGCCTCCTCACAAGGTCGAATCAATACGTTTTCGCTCTACAGCTTTTGCGACTGCAGTACCTAAGAAGGCAGCTTTTGCCAAGAAGGAAATTATGGATGCGACCACTAAAAGCACAAATGCTTATGCTGTATATTCCACTCAAATCGCCGCAAGAGAAGCTGCGAAGAGATTAAATGGCACGACAGTGCTGGGCCGACATTTACGTGTTGACGAAGTAGCCCATCCGTCCAAGACAGATCATCGCCGATGTATTTTTGTTGGCAATCTCGGATTTGTCGATGATGCGAGTTCACTACAAAATAACGAAGACGGAGAAAAGAAGAAAAAGAGTAAGCCACCCGGTGATGTTGAAGAAGGGTTGTGGGTTCAATTTGGCAAGGCTGGGACGGTAGAAAGTGTACGAGTGGTTCGCGATCCCAAGACCAGAGTCGGAAAAGGATTCGCCTATGTGCAATTCACGGTATGTTGGGCATCGCTTTCTTACATTTCGCTAGCTAATTGAGCATCAGGACGAGAACGGTGTCGAGGCTGCCCTTCAATTCAACGACCAGAAGTTTCCGCCTCTGTTGCCGCGTAAACTCCGAGTCGTTCGCGCCAAAGCAGTCAAACGGAATGCCAAGAGCGCAACCCCAACCTGGAACAAGCCGGGAAATCCCAACGGTATATACATCCCAAAAGTTTCTGATCAACAGAAATCCATGCAAGGTCGAGCGCGCAAACTCTTTGGACGAGCTGGTGCGGCCCAGTTCCAACCCAACCGGAAGCCATCTTCGACAACTGTACCACGAAGCAACCTCCCATTCAAATCACCAGAATCCTTCATATTCGAAGGGCACCGTGCAAGTAGCAAACAGGGCACAAATGGGCTGAAATTGGGCGGAAAGAAGAAAGGTGGGAAGCCAAAATCCCGGAGCAGTAAAAGAGGTGCGGCATGGAAGGCCGGTGGCGGGAAGAAACCCGGGAAGTAGTAATATGTATGTGACTCTACGAAATTGGGCATCGAAACGAGGTTATGTCTGTTCCGGCCGCAGCGACTTTCATGCGAAGGGATGCATCCTGACTCTACAGCAAAATTCTTGTCACGAACTAAAATGGTAGAAATGATACCCACAATACGAATCAAAATCAGCTTTAAAACGTCGAGACTCCTGGTTAAGAAAGAAAATTGAATAGCTTTCAAGTTTAGATACCCGTATGGATATGCTGGTCGGCCAAGGCACGCCTTTCCCGCTGCCCATGGAAAGCAATGCACTTACTCTTCAGTTAACTCATAGGCTATCTTTAAACCGACTTGAAGTTTGCTCAAGTCTTGGAAACCGTCCTATCGCACTTTCCAAGTCAGGCGCTTTCGACGACGCTTAGAGACGCGTCCTCCATTCTTTGCCTCCGGTTCGTTCTTTTTCTCCATCATCATCTTCTTCCTCTCTACGCAGTTCTTTGCTCCGCACAAGCATTCCCTCCCCTCAAAATATGCATGCCCATAATTCACCGTAACCTCGACATTGGCATCTATATCCTTCCGCGCAACAACCGCAACTACCAACGTATCGCCCACCCGACAAAGTTCAAAAATACAGTGCGCATCGCAGGAGTGGTTAATGAACCGGGTCCAATTCCCATATTCCACCGCGTCGATATAACCAACAGATCTCCTACCCCTACCCGCAATGTTCGGCCCTACAGGAATTGCAAAGCTATAGTCATCCCCAAACCACGGTTTCGGAAGTATCTGCCCGATATAGCAACCCAAAACGTCATCTTTCTTCCACGGAACTTTGGTCTGCACGCCGATGCCCCTGTCTCCGGCACTTACCAACTCAAACCGAGACTGCCACTTCAAGCCGCCACTGGCCCATTCCTTGAACGTGTGCGTGCAGGTTTGGTTCCGGCCACGTCTTGCTGCATTACTGGGACATGCATCACCCCATACATCCGTATCGCTCCAACACTTTCTCCCTAGACAGATCAGTGGGACCAACTCAGTTCCGGCTCTGACTTTTAGCAGTTTCTCCGGTGTGAGGTTTCGGAATTCTTCGCTGGTGAAGTTTCGAGGCGTGGGAATCTCAATCCAGTCTTCGGCATCGACGATGCAAGTGTTGATGCTCTTGGGGGCTATACCGCAACCCTTGTTGCGGATTCGGGTCTTGGAGTCTGATGTGTAGAAAAACGTTTCGGGGCAGCTTAGTGTTGGGGCATAGTATGGAGTTTGAACGAGAGGTTTCATTTCTATTTGTTTGGAGATCTGGGTATTGATGCTGGGGGATCTTTGCAAGGTGTTTATGTTCTTTGGCGGCTTCGTTTGGGATGGCTTGCGTACCTGGTTCGTATTCCTCTTCGTCGCAATCTGCTTCTGAAGAGTGGATCCCCCTGGTTTTACGGTACCAGCCGCTGCTGCTGTTCGCCTCGCCGCCATTTTTTCTTGCTTTGGTTATTGAGATTAGATTGTGTGCTTCGAGATTGCTCGATATCTTCTGATGAACGATTTCATTATCATAGCCAGATACATGTATTTCATTCACGCCTATCTTTAGCACACTAGACAAAGTCATTGTCTATCTGCACTTTATTTGTATTGCAAGATGGCGTTCTGGCCATACGTTTGTACAAAGGATGGCTCAATGCATGCAAGATTGCGTTCAGGATGCATGTACAAAGGATGGCTTGGTGCAGGCCTGACAAAGGAATGACAATACTTGGAGACAACCAGGGTCATTGTTCTTTTATTCGACCTCACACGACAAGAACATGGCAACCAGGTTGTTAATCAAGCCGATGGCCTGGACTTTGGAGGCATAGAAAGAGTCTTGCAGTTTTAGTCCGTAGGAGAGAATCACGTGAAGTACCAAAAGGAATGAGAGATTTGGGGGAAATGAGGCAAGCATGTGGAACAGGGATTTTACGTGTTCTCAGTATTTACGTGTGAGGCAAAGATTAAAAGCCTTCAGATTTCTTCGGCAAACCTCTCTTAAGGTATATTCCATCTCCGATGCTCGGAGGTTTGGCTACAGCGCGATTAAATTAGCCGCACTACGTCTTCAAAACTCATAAAGTCGGCTTACCTAAAGTGTTAGAGCTCTTGTAGTAAAGGTGATCGATGCAGCGTAACGGTGATGATGAACCTCAGCAGCGACTATAAAGTATGAAATAAGTTTACCCTCTATGCTCACTCGACACTTCTGCCAATACCCACTCCGAAATCCCATGAGTATGAGGATGTTTTGGAGAATCCAACCAACAGCGGACTCGGTGACCTACTCCTATTCTGCGACTTTGCCACATGTGCATCTTTATTCCGATCAATTGAAGACACAGAAGCGGACACGAAGGACCTTGTGACGGTTTTTTCTTGTTTATCGATAGCTTGGAAGAGGCCAGTCCAGTGTTGTCCGAAGTGCAGGAAAGTGGGAAGTTTTATATCTGGGAGAAAGGTTTACGGGATTTGGGGAGTAAGCAGAACAGATATGTCGTGCCATCTCTTGAGCTCTTGTAGTCAATTTATAGATACCCGAAATCGGTCCCTCAGTAACCATGGAGGAATAAGTAGTATCATCGCGACCTTCTCCATCTTCACTGCCACTTATTTCTCTCTTTTCAATTCCTCACTAACTCCACACTCCACACTCTCATCGATTTCCATAGTCTCTGAGTTTAACCCACCCAGTATCCAGAGCATAATATACCCAAAACCCATATCTTGAAGAGTCTTCGCTCAATCATTGACACAAGCAGAGTATCTAAAGCAGGCATTATAGGGCTCTTAGGCGCTAGTTGATAACTTGAGAAATCGCTTGATATTCAGAAAGTGAGGAATCAGAAGTGAGAAAGGAAAGAAGTAAAGGAGTGTCTTAGATCTAGGAAGATAAGGATAGGGGTGGATTGGTTAAGTTGCACTATCTTATGAGAAGGGATGTAGGGCTGTGGCCAGTGAATGGAGTACCGGTGGATGGAGTGACTGCGGCTGAGGATGGATGAGTAATGAGCACTTCCATCAACCACGAGGTGTAAAGCTGATGCTCACCACCTTCCCCTTTTCCAATTCTGTTCTATCACTTCTTGGTCTTTTCTCACTCTTAACGCTCAACTCAACCTCCATTATCCATACATCTAACCCCGCCAACAGCGACCACATACAATGACGATAGGCCACGTTTTGGCACCAGTCCACCAAGGTCGCGGCGGCTGTTTGAGATTCAGAAGCAAGCACACAGAGACCATGCGAATCTATGTTCCCACATAATAGATGAAAAGCCAAGCCTTTGGGTTTAAAGTGAGGATTGGGGAGTGGAAGAATACGAAGGCTAGTTACATATAGGGAGAAAGGCTTTAAGGAAAAGGAGGGCGGTTGATTAGACAAGCCGTGCTAGCCCTTTAATGACATAGTTTGTGATACTCTATACTACCAAGCGCCCATAACTTCCTCAAGATCCTTAATGAACCACTCCACCACCCACATATTGTCGTCCATCTGAGGTTTTGACAACGAATCCCATTTCTGGGTTGGCTCGCTGGGTTAAAGAACACTGCTGAGCGGCAAGGGACCATGAGTCTTTCTTTGAGAAGGTAATAGAAGGTCAGACCTAGTTCGCAGTAAGGGGACGGAGGGAGTAAAAGATAGGGAGAAGGATTTATACCTAGAAAGTCAGCATTTAGGCAGGGGATTAGATAAGCGGTTCAAACATCAAATGCTTCTTTTTTGCCCGAAGGAGTTAGGGAGACGAAGCCTCCACAGTGTGAGATGGTTCAGGCGAATAGTGACGAAGCTTATCATTGATAAGCACTCCACCTCAGCTTGAATAATGTCGGCAACGTCGAGTACAACCGAACTCCCATGACCGCAGATGAATCTCCTTAACTGAACTCAACAGCCACAGCATCAAGCCACAAGAAATCTACTTTTGGTACCCAAAGCACCAATGGTTGGCTACCGTTGAAGATACATCGGTGGAGGCACAGAGGAACCATTTGTAAGAGATTTTGTTCCAATTGATGTCAAGCTAACCTCAGCTGCTTAAAGTTTGTTCAATCCTGTATCCAATTTATGAAGTTTTGAGGACGAGGAAGGTTTTATACCTGGAAGGGAGAGGGGCGTCGGGAAGAAAAGGAAAGAGTTGATAGATAAGCCGCGCAGTAAAGTGACAGTAGAATAGGTGACGAGTGGCATGATTGTGATCAGAATATGATGAAACTGGATGATGTTGAAGACCTGCAGTAAAGATGAGAATTGAACTTTACACCAAGTATCCTCTCACGACTACTAACACTAGATGCTGGTATCACGACCACACTCCACAATCTCATGCTTTGCTTTGGCTTCATGCTATGGAAGGCAGAACAACCACCACATTGTTTCTTCGTGCCGTGTTTTTTGTTGACGCAAAATCCATATTGTTCTTCACACTGCGAGATTGAAGAGCCAATTCGCCAACAACAGACACAAAAGCGGCCATGATGAAGCTTGGCGGCAGGCGTCTGATAGCAACTTGATCTTATGTGATTAGAGTGGAGAACGAGAAGAGGGCGACGAGCGACGAAAAGGAGAGGTTTTATACTTGGAAAGGAGGGAGTGGATTAGATCAGCTGTTCTATTGGTCAAAATGCTTCTAATCTTGGCGTAGGGGCTAAGTTTAAAATTCTCTATAGCTGGAAATTGAATGAAAAGATAATGGTAATGATGACAACAATAATGAAGACCTTCAGTAAAGACGAGAAATGAACTTCACTTCCAACCTCTTCTATTCCTCTCGAAACTATTAACTCAAGGATTAGACTTTACAACCCCAATCAACGACCCCAAAATCCCATAATGTCCCGCGTTTTGTCTGATTGAAGCCAGAGCAACTACCACATGTTTCGTTAGCTATTTCAACTTTGGCACCAAACCCACATTCCGAGTCTTTCTCGGACGCGGTGAAGCCGCAGAAGCAGGCACAAAACGACCATGACGGAGAAAACTTCTGTTGGTTGATCACTTCAGAAAGTCCAAGTAAAGACTTGCCAGTTGTGCAGGAAGTGAGGAGTCAGAAGCGGAGAAGAAGGAAGAGGGGCGTTTTATATCCGAGAGTAAGAGCTACGGATTAGATAACCCATATTATCCACCAAGGCCTTCTAGTCTTACCACAGGAGCTAAGGTTAGGATCTTCTATAGCCTGGGATAGTTAAGCTAGAGAGTATTAATGAAGCTCATCACCATCAAACCTGGCCCTCATCACTACCTCTCCTACAAACATCAACTCCGAGAGTCGGCCTTACAATCATACTCCACGCTCCACACTCCACACTCCCATTGTTATGTAGTCCATAAGTGCTTCAAATACCACACCTATTCGCTTCTGAATTGTTTTTGTCGCCCAAAAACGCCTATTCGATGCCGGCAATATCTGATTGAAGAGGCAGAAGCAGAGCACAAATGGACCATGAAAGAATCGATCGTGGACTTGATGGCCGATCAGGCTCTGGGCTCGAAGTGAGGAGTAGGTAGAGATCCGGGAAGGGAAGAAGGAAGTGAGCTTTTTATAGATGGTCGGAAGGAGGGAAAGGCGAGAGCTAGATTAGATAAGCCGTACTACGTACATAGTTGAGATCAGGTGGTGGGAGGGGGTAAGAGGTCGCATATAGCTGGGGATGATGGAGCTGAATAGTAATAGTGATGAGGCTCACCACCCAAGAGCCTCGCACCTCACCACCACCTCTCTTAAGCCTATCAACTCCAATAGCAGGCATCTTACAATCCACGTTCCCACACTCCACACTCCACTCGGTTTTCTTTGCTTCCCGAATTGGACCCAGCAAGTATAAATCATACCGTGGGCTTTGCATGTTTCGGTACCAATCCGACATACGAACCAGCTCTTCATTTGCCTGAAGGCGCAGAAGCAGGCACGAAGGAAACCATGGCATCTTCATCCCGAAAGTTGATGGCAAGCCCGGCATTTATACCATGAGTAAGGAGATGGAAGAAGTGAAGGAGGAGGAAGGCCTTTATACCTGCAGAGAGAAGTATTTCGGGGAGTGCGTGGATTAGATAAGCGATGCCTGTACATGATTTGGTGGAGCTAGGATGGGGTTGGCAGTTGTGTTTAAGAAATAATAAGGATAGATGAGTACCTTTAGCAAATAGGAGGAGTAAGTCTCATCATCACATCACCTCCCCCTTTCGCTACTTGCACATAATCTCTCTGCATCCTCACTCGCCAACACCACAATCCACACTCCCATCGACCCTCAGCAGTTCTATTGTTGAACCCAGCCACGGTCCACCACATATTCATAAGCTCTACAGTGCTTTAGCACCAGAACGCACCCATTCTTTCCCTTCGTTCCGTGGATTGACAACGCATAAGTAGGCACGGAACATCCATATGGTCTTTTGTGACATAGTTTAATGGCTAGCCAGACCAACGTGCCGAAAAGTGAAGAACCGGAAGCAGGCAAGAAGAAAAGGCAAGGCTTTATAGACAACCGGTAGGCGGTAACCCCCCTCCCCCCTCCCCTCCCCC
>AJFK01000166.1:0-12054 GCA_000467715.1 Hysterium pulicare CBS 123377 | reverse complement strand
ATTATAGTAATTAATAATTATAGTAATTAAGAATTATAGTAACTAAAAATTATAGTAACTAATAATTATATTAATTAATAATAAATTAAAAGAATAATTAATTAAAGAGTTAATTAATTAAAGGGTTATGAAAATAGTCTTCTTAAATATCCTCTCTAGATGCAGCGAGCACCGGTGCTCTCAGCAGTCTCGAGTGCTTTGATGGGCTCGGGCTTGAACTCTGCAATACTTCCCCGGGCGGTTCTGAAGCTTTTTTTGGTAGTCGCTAGTTTGATTCGTGATTCGCTAATCTTACTGGCCTCTGGCATGACTTTCTCTAGGCGAGTCTCAGCATCGTAAACGCTTTAGGCTTGTTTGGTTGTGCTGAGGAAAGGGGAATTTAAAGTTGCTCCTAAGAAGCTAAAGAAGGGTCTTAACAATAAAGAGACATTGTGACTTCTATGTCGAAAGATTGAATTTTTGACGACGTTTTATTGGTTTCAAGGGGTTTCAATGCTTTAATCTGGAACGTAGGATAAGACGGCGAGCTAGGACTGATGAAGATGTACGTGAGCTCAAATTAGGACTGGTATAATGACAGACGCACAGATTGTTCACGAAGAAGATATAATTTCACATTATTAACATTTGGAATCGTTGTTGCCTATTCTAAAGATGCACAGGGAAGTTGATGCGCACCCTTGAAAAAGTGTTTGAGAAATTCTTGTTCTTTTCCTTCCCTAAATGTTTAATTAATAAGATTTATGAACGCCTCTGCAATTAACTTGCCTAAATTCAAGCTAGAGGTTAAGCGGAACGTGAGATATTCGGCGGACGCGATAGGGGTTTAGGCTTCTGGATAATGAGAGTACACATTTATAGGCTGTGTGAGCACATAAAAGTGGGAACTTGGTACAATACCGTTCTTGAAGATTATTGGGAGGGGTACCAGGTCACTCTTGATAAATATAGAGGCCACATCGAAAAGAGTAAGAGGCTTCCCTGGTTCTCTATTGGCCTAGCTAGTCATAGCACCGCACCAGGGATCCAGCCATTTCAGTCCATTTTGTCTCATACTAGCCCCTCCGGTCCCTACTAATCTGGTCCCAACTACTCCTATACTCCCAGAACCCCTTTCCACCATCAAATATAGTTCTCAGTAGACAAATCATCACTTTAGTACACGGCCATTGAATAATAAGACCTTGTTAAGCGCGATGAAGGCGTCGACTTGGTCGATGTGGCAGTTTACCGAGCCAAGGTCGCCATAGTCGTCAGATTTGAGGTCCAATTCGTTTTCTTCTGCAGCTGTAGCGATGCTTCCCAGAAGCAATGCTTCCGAGCTGGATTTCAAGAAGTCGGGGATTGTCGGGAGCAGCAAATATTCCTGGAAGCTTAGCTTCTTTAACGATTTTTAAATACAAGTATTATTGTCAAGGATGCTCGGCCTCTTAGAGGTAGCACTTGTAGCATAGTTTCCGGTTACTATAAAAATCGTTATAGATGCTAACCCCCTCGGACGCTGAGCCCCTAATTCGATATCTGAGTATTATGCAGTTCCGATCAAAAGATATTTCTCTTAGAGACGCTGCACACTAGGGAATGAATCGAGGTTGTCAGCTGTTCTCGCTGTTGTATCCTCTCCAGACTTCAATGGATGCACCTGCATGCGGGATATTAGTGACGAAGCACTGGCGCGAACTTATTCTACAAGAGGCGAGCGGGACGGGCCGTTCCTCGCGCCTGTCAACGCTAGCAACGACGTCTGTCCCCCTCTGGAAGTTCGGGAGCTCGGGACATTAGTCTAAATCGTCTTCAAGTTCTACTCTCGATTCGTCGTTGCGTTTAGCTTGGACACCTTTGCAAGCTCGTATGGCGCGTGGGTTGAAACACCTTTGGAGACATCCGGAGACTGCCGACGCGCCTCCGGCGGGCACTCGTTCTGAGACCTCCTTATAATATTACCGTGTACTTGTACGGAGCATGTGGCTCGCAAGCCTCGCTTAATGGCTGGGCCCAAAGCTTGGCATCGTACACAACGAAATCATGACGCGTTTCCAAGCTTCTTACCTCTCTTACACCATTCTTGTCACCTCCGATCGAACGCCGGGCAGCCAATCCCAATCATCCATCTTTCAAAATAGTGACTTATCGTCGCGAGGATACTCCTTAGTAAGTGATCGATGGCGAGAAACAGCTTATTAGCGAAGAGCGCTGATTCGTATACAGAATTCAGCCGCAGTTGAGAGATGGCCTAAGCCCGCCGTGCCACAATCAATCAGCATCGCTTCCTTCGAAGGTCTAAAAGAGTACAACCATGAGCTCCCAATCTTTTCGCGATGCGGTAGTTGCCGCTCTTCCTCCCGAACTTACTCTCAACATAGTTGAATACCTTGTGGGAGCAGAGAATAAGACGGTTACCGTCAGCCGCACCCAACCCCGTGATGTGGAATTCGACGAAACGCTTACGATGGGCGAATTTGGCCAGCGCTTCATTTACCACCATAAGGATTTGCGGTTTGTTTTCGACGAGCCTTTCGGTCTGATAGACTTCTGGAACACCTACGAAGGACGCGAATATGTCGCACGGATCGGTTTCCCACGTGACGTACAGCCCTGGCGAGATGAAGAACATCGTTGGGGAGATTTCTTCCGAGTAAGCTTGCAGCAAGACGATGTCCGCCTGCCCCAATTGATCATGGAATTACCGGACACGGATAAGAACTGGCTGCCCAAAGACGCTCTTCTATTAGCATGCCGGGAGGAAACTTTTGGGTATCCTAGGAGTGTCCAGGACTTAGTGAGCTACTTGCTGGAAGAAGGCGTGGACGTAAACTATGTTGGGCAGTTCCAGGACACTCGTATGTCTGTGCTCGAGCAAGTATGCGATTGGAAACACTCCGAGGCACGAATCTCAATGGCGGAACTACTCATCAAAGCAGGAGCCCAAATTGACGCAAGCACTCCAGAACATCCGCCAGCACTCATACGTGCTCTTCAAAAATGTGACTGGAAGCTAGTCCGTCTTTTTATCTTTGCAAAGGCCGATATCAATATTACGTGGAAGGATAGCTTGGAAAGGCCTCTTACTCCCCTTACGTGTATGATAGGCTATTGTTATTATCCCTACGTCGAGGAAATGGTCGAACTTTTCCTAGTCAATCACGCCGATCCAAACAAGTCGTCCTTTTATGGCCTGCCTTTGAACTACGCTTGTAAGTGCGCGGATTACAACGATGTTATTCACTTGCTTATTTCCAAAGGCGCCGACGTCAATGGATGTGAGGAACAGGGCACGCCACTTCAAATCGCGCTCCAAAATGACGACATCAACCTTGTATTGCTGTTAATGTACAATGGAGCAGATCCGATGGCTAAAGATGCAAACGCCGAGGGACAGTTTGGAATGAGGTCACCAGCGCAGATCGCAGTCCAGAAGGGATGGAGTAAGGCGCGTATACTTCGTAACCTACGTGTCGACGTTCGTAAGGACAAGAAAGGGAAGTTGGCGTACAAGTTTGTTGGTGGTGCGGATGAATGAGGTATTTAGTATCTCACCAAGACTCGTACGTTCTTCATGAACCTGCCGAGAATTCCTGGACGATACTGATGAATTTCGAAAGGTCAAGGCTGCGGGAACGAACGGCACCGAAGTATCTCAATTAAGCGCAGAATCTCTTATGATGAATGTGAGACTATCGTAGTATTCTTTTCTAAGTATTCGGGTAAATAAGTGACTATTAAAAAAGTTCTCGAAAGAGGCCAGTGGAAATGATTGTATTTTAATTTTCAAATATCAAGGTATTAGCCACATTGCGAGGTCCGAATTTCATCTCCACTATTCTCGCTACCCACTCCGCGAGACTAACCTTGCTTTCCTTAAGCTCCATTCTGCTACCATGTCTCCGATCTATTCTCGTCAATGACTTTCATAGTGATCTATTCGTCATTATGGGCCTCGAGTCTACAAACATTTCGAAAGTGTTACTTAAGTATGCAAATGATACTTTTTCGCATAAGTAAACACCCAAAAACCTGCCATTCCCCTCCGAGCCCAACCAATGTTTCTCAACTAGTGTCTCCGGTCCAAATTGGTAGCAGACTCCGTACCGGGAGATAGATAAGATAACATCCTGGGGCGAGTATCGTTGAAACAGTGCTCATGAGCCGCAGAAGTTTATGGACGCCTTTTCTCCTTTTTAACTTTTAAAGTTTATTCATATCAGTTAGAGCGAGAAGGGGAGAGGCTTGTGGACTTGGACCCGTAGACACATTTAGAATTGTAGACTCAGAACCGCATGGGGAACTAGTAAACTTGGAACCGTACGAGGAATTTGTGAACTCGGGAACCTGTAGAGATGGGTTTCAAATCCACATGCTCTGGCCGTCTGGAAACATTCAAGCCACCAAATGTCGTCGACCAGGGCACAAGACGGTCGTCTATCGCTCTCGGCTCACTCCAAATGATACAATCAACCATTCCGGATGTCGTCCATATGCTTCGGAGCATGAACATACTTATTATCAGCTTCTAATCTACTTTCAGGCGCTCTAGCTCCGCTCTGTTGCCCTTTGTATAGTACATAGAGCGCTTTTCTCTGCGGGTTCGGACTTTGAAGATTCTGCCTGGATGGTAAGGGACGAGATGTCGGCCTCTCCCTCTCAAGACGCTTGCACCTAGATCGATAGAAGTGAATATTCAGGAGGACCTGATCTGATTTTTTGGTATCAGAGGCGACTGGGGTTGACATTCGGAATTTCGGAGCGCCACGCAGATAAGCTCAATGCGCGCCTTATCCTTTTGCAGACTCCACAAAACCGCTAATGATACTTTCTAAGTATTAATCTAAGGATTCTAAGCTCAAACTAGTGCAACGGACTTCCTGTGCCGACGCTGCCCTTGGAATTGCAACTCTGGCTCCATCACGATCAAGAAGGTGATTACTAACCGCATGTTAACTTTCTCGGCATTTGTCCGTCATCATCGCGACTTCGCCTTCAAGCTGGAGAATATATCCTACGACCACTCAGCAAGCTTCATGCGTTGGGTATATCGGTAGACTAGCCCTCCTAGAATTTAAAGTTCGTCCTGGAGTGTGAACAAACTGGTGCATTGAGCGCTGATGGGATATTGACCGAAGCATGGGGATTGAGGAAAATAGTGTGAGTGTCAAGAATATTACCAGAAGATAGTGTTTTTTCCGGATAGCCACACCGGAGTGAGTCAAGGTGCAAGCACCACCACTTGCCAGAATAAGACATGGTTTTTGGGGAGGATTTCTGGCGCAAGTCGACCAGTTATAAGCCAAAATGTGATTTTAATTAGTGTTAGGCTTCCGTGGGATATCAGCTGCAATTGCAGTCTGGGTTTCCTTTTAGGTATAGTAGATGATCTGCATCGGTTTCAATGAAGTTGATCGACATCGCCGGGATTCCTATTGCCCGGCTTCACCAGCGGGAGTACAATTGTGAAGAGCGAGAGGGTCCATTCAGAAGCATGTTGATAGAGAATGCGTGGCAAGAGGCAGGACGGGATACTAAATGAAAGCATTTGGGTACTTCATCTGGGTGTGCATCACCTTTCGTTCGGATTTGCGTAGCTCACCATTGGCAAGGAGGTTCTGAATAGGAAAAGCTACTCTTTCTCTTTTAACAGTGGTTTCGAAAAGTTCTATTTATAACAGAGGAGGTCTTCTTCTTTAAGCTTCTATAACAATTGAGATGAAATGCTGCTTTCCCCTCTAAAGTTTTTCTCCAGAAGCATTGTCTTCCAAAAATGATTTCCGGAACAAATAGTTTCCGCGTTAGACGCTTATTCTTTACAATGCTTTTCGTTTTACACGGTTTCCGGAACAGAAAGTTTTCACACTAGAGGCTCAGCCTCTAGGATGCTTATCGTTTCATACGATTATCGGAATAGACAGCTTTCACGCTGGAGACTCAACCTCTGAAAAGTTCTCCATTTTATATGGGTTTGGGGATGAACAGATTTCTCAAGAGGCGCTCTTCTTCTCTGTCTCTCAAATTAATGAGTCCCGAGGCTACATAACATCGTAGTGTGAAGAACGCACCAACTCTTATCGATAGAGACCACTACGAATTATTCCTATACGATGATCAAAATCTCCAAACTCACGCATTCTTCGACAACCTTGACTTCATAAACAACGACTTCGAGAAGTTGACGCAACTTATAGAGACGCGCGGCGATCTATTCGGCTAGGGAACAAGTTTCAAGAGAGGTGCACACATTTGAACCATATCATGTCTGAGGGATGAAGTCGAGACCGGGAAGAGAAGATAATCAAGTTCAAAATGAGGGGTTCACATAACGGTTTCGACTGGACCAATCCCTCTATCCTAATTCACAAAGTCATCTAACATACCATCTCTGAGGATTATGACATTGAGGTGATGGATAGACAGATTACTCAAAAATGCGAGAACATTATGCCTCCAGAATAGATATCACGCAGCTAAATCTGGCTACATACGGAGCATTTCACGGTCCTGGAAGGGAACATTTCATGGCTCGAGAAGATGCGACGATATAACCCGATGCTCAGAATGCCAACCTCCGGTGCATTCACTATTGAGTGCAAGGTTGAATGCGCCTCTCCTCTGGCGATGCAGTCGTACGCGAAGATGACTGGATTCTATTTCATTGTTAGTGGCTCAAGCAACCAAGTCAGGTTGACCACACAGGAATTACTAAGTCCGGGAGTAAGGTACTGACCTTGAGTGGCAGAGACGACTACTTTGATAATGCACGATTCCATGTTCTCTAATCTTGTCGACAAGTTACCGCCCCCGGGCATTTCCTTGAACCTCAATACTAACTTTTTCGGTCTCTTTGAGACGTTTTGTGTTCTCATGCTAACCTACCAAACGTAGTTTACTTGCTCAAAGCATTACTCAGAGCACCTCGACAAGTCTCTCTGGCAATGTCTCTGGAAAACTCGTCATAATGCGGCGGAAGGATAGATAGCCTGGTACGTACATAGAATAGGGGAATTCTTGGGCCATTTCGAATACAATGCTAAATGCCAAGATTACGAGAAAGAGGGGACAATTCGAGTGTTTTCGAAGAGTGGTGTGCGCATACCTATTGGATGGACCAGGGAATGATTTCTAGCCTGTATCTCTACAAACGTACTCCTCCCAAATATTGTTCCCAGCTACAAGGTTAATGAGGACGAACCCCGCCACTTTTCTACCCACCCAGCAATGAATCACCATGTGTATAGTATGCTAAAGTGAAAAAACGATCTGGTCACCAAAACATTGCTAAAGAGCCACCTACCTATGGCCTGTATTCAAATCGATGAGGGCAGGAGAAGCTTCCTCCAGCTTGAATGCAGCACTTCCTCCGTGAAATGAAAGGCAGAGTGAAGTCCGAACATGCACTAGGTAATAAAGGAAGTGAAAGAAATAAGAATGAGATGACTAGAAGTAATTCCCTCTGAGCATCGAACTGATTCCCTCCGTTATGAATAGCAATGGCATTCTCTGTCGTTATCTCGTTGAGGATCCAGCGCCAGTATACTTGAAGTGAAACGAGAAATACTACACAAACCTGAAATTCTTCGGATATCGCGTGTTGGGAATTAGCAAAAACATAATGAGAGTTCTGAATTTACCTGAAAGCAAGGACTAAGCCACCGTGGCGATACTAGATGGGTGCGATCACGTGTCAAGTCCTCGCCATTCACTCAATCACTCCGAAATAGGAATGCCGGTTCTAGCCGGTTAAGCGAGGCGCGCCTCATTTTCGAAACCTACTTAACCCCACTTTCAATTCTTCTTCTTCGTCTTCGTCACCAACTTCGCTATCGGACTCTTCGCCGATGGCAGAACGACCACACCTACTGGCCGGCAGCTCGGCAGCTCGGCCTCGCCTTCCCTCACCAGAATACGTGTTTTTCGTCGATGACGACAACTATGTTGACGTAGAACCCCAAGTCGAAGCAAGTCTTCCAGACCAAGCGGCCGAAACATCGAGAGAGAACCTTCTCGCCGTGTGGATGACGGCCCCACCCAAGCGCCGCTCGGGTAAGTCTTCAAACTTATACCGAAGACGCAGCTAATTTTCATATTCTCAGAGAATCGCGATATTCAAATCGATTTCGACGATGACGTCTTCAATACACCATTCCCAACACTCGAGAAGGAGCCCTTGCCGCTACTGATTAGTCCAGTGAAGCTTCTGGAACAACTGGAGGGCTTCACCTACAAAAATACTGGCGCGAAGGACTTCCACCAAATTCTAGCCCTTGAAAAGAGACGGGAACTTCTTCTTCGATCGCTATACCTTGGCACGGACAAGTCTATCAACGTCTCGTCTCCCACCAATCTTGTCGCCTTCATTGCACAGACACGGGGCGCAGTGGAGCCAACTCCATGCACGAGATGTGCAAAGAAGAAGGGGCCGTTCGTGGATTGTGTAACCGTCGAGGGCAAAATGCGCAAGGCTTGCGCTTGCTGCTTCTACGACGGGCATGGATCGCTTTGTTCTCTTCGGAAGGGTAAGCGTAACTCCTCGCGCCATCCAGTTCAGTGATGCTAACTCGCTTTAGTGGATCGGACCCCGTCTAGCACAACCCCGACACCGCGATCTGGTAACAAGAAGCACGCTCGCAACCATGCCGCGCGTACTCGTGACGTAAGTTCGTCGTCGGATAATGATGATGAGCCGGAGCAGGGAGAAGCAGGAGCAGGAAGAGTAGGAGACGGTGCGGAAGGAGATGCCAATGACCTTCAACCACATCGCTCTGCTCGCCACGGCAATCATGATGTTCGGTCTCTTCGTCGTCTACGTCGCAAACGAACCAAGCTTTTGAAAGACCTAAAAGACCTCGACAACGAGCTGCTTGCGGTAGTACAGGGTCTTGAAGAAGATCTGGAGGAGTAGGACTTTCAAGATGAGGTCATTTCTTCACACATGTATGTAGTCAACATACGACAGTAGTTTCGGATTATACGTAGCAATAATTTGCCGTAGAGATAACCACCGAAATATTAGAGGGAATCAAACCCATGCTCTAGCACTATCGTATAATGCAAGCGCATTGAACTTTATTTTTAGTGATTTTGAGTCGTTTATCTGACTTACACTAGTATATATCTACTGCACAATTTAAAAAGTACTTATTTAGTCTTTCTTTTCCTTTCTATACTTTGTTATTCTAGCTGTGGACATATCAAGAGAAAAGCTGCGCAATCGTTGCCAGTCTCTACGATGGGCAAACCAGCGCAGCTGAGGCTGTCTTTCCCTTTTCTCCTGCGCCCTTAGCCTTTCCGTCCCGATCCGATTAGCTAAAACTAGCATAACTTTGCAACATGGCTTACAGAGTTGGTAGCGAATGGGAGGGAACTTCGAGGTGGAAGAAGGGGGAGATGGAGGACCTTCTATAGATGTCCCAAATAGCGGCCACCGCCTCCTCGAAAGACTAGGTAGAAGCGAAGCCATTGTCTTACAAGGTGAGACGGAGGCCGGGAAGTTTCAAAATTCGGATAGTTTAAACCCTCAAGAGGCCTCCTTAACTCTCTCCAACCCCTAGAGCCGGATCACTGGAAGAACGGCGGAGTGAAGGGGAAGGAAAAACCTCTCTACTGCGGCTGGTTCGACACCTTTAACGCGGGTTGGTTCGAGCGTAGTCCTCGAATTGGTTACCTGCGGTTTGCTTTTTGAAAGTAGCTTCAAGTCTTCCTCCACCACTAGTTCACGGTTATTCTTCAATCATTTATTTTCATCGCGAACCTCCATAATGCGGATACATCCTCACGGCCGCCTCAAAGTCCGCACTATTGAGGCCTTGCTCTACGCTGCAACATCCCCCCCCATGAGTACGAGAGGCTGCTATGCTGATGCCAGAGTTAGTTGGAGCATGGGATCACCTGCGTAAGCTATCCTTGGTGTATGACATAATCCCGAAATCCGAAGTGAGTGCCTTTGGAAACGTCGCCCTCCTGAGATTATTACAATGGGTACGTAGAAATCTCTCACGCTTAATGTTCTTCGCTCCACGCCGGGCCGTTGAGGGAGAGCCCTGGGTTACAGGCTTAAATTTTATTCGATTCCTTCACTGAGGCATATCGAATGAACCAATCTCGGGCTCGAAGCCCCAAATTGGCTGCGGATCTATTTGGGCAATGGACTGTCTACAAGGCCAGAGTATTCCCAAAGTAAATACCTAAGCACCCTGGAACGTTCTGAACTTTGATGGCGACGGAGCGATGGGATGGAATCGTTCCAATAAGGCAAGTGTTTCTTATATTCTTGCCTAGGATCACCTGCTAAACTGAAGAAATCTTTCTGGGAAACGCTTAACATGTCGCTTAGCATATGCTAGAACTCGGTCATGTAACACGACGGAAATATACAAGAGATGACGTCGCATGCCAGACTTCCGCCGACGGCTCAAGCGATCTGTGGAGTAACTCAGTCAAAAGTCTTGTTGATCCGGACTATGTACGGGGAAGCTTTCTATCCACTATGCCCTCTGAGCTATCCTAATGGACCTAGCAGCCAAGAGAATCTATTTCAAGTCCTTTACCATTCCACATATGAGCCTAGTTGATGTGGCCTGGACTTTCACCGAATTGCCGGGTGCCGCCTGTCTATCATCCCACGAGATGCTGAACCTTTGATGACACCTCTGCGTGTGCCATGACATATAGGTTCTTGTGGAGGTCATTGAACCAACCCCGTCCATCTGCAGGGGTCTTGTCTGGGTACAAGTGACCCTTAGCACGGCTCCGTCCTCACTGCTTTACTTGGTATGGGTTGTAATGACGGGGGGTCCAGAATGTCACCATCCGTGGGCTTGTTCCCGTCAAAGGGTAGGATCTCGATCATCCAGCGGGGCCTTGCGTTTTCAAGTGAACATATCTTCTATGAATAACCGAATGCATGCCCGGGATTCACTTTCACCTTCAGCTCTCTCGTCTACATAATACACCTCTATCCCTATCAATATGCATGTCGTCATTCCTCTTTCGCGAGCTCTTAATCTCTATGTGTCTGAGTTGATCGGTGTCATATTGCAACTTCAAATGTTATACTACATTTACGAGAGTACGAAAAGCCCTCATATGGCTCATACAATGACCCCGATAAAGACTCTACAGAGCCTAATTCCCACTCAGACACCCATTATAGACGAGGCCTTTTCTCATAACTTCATCGAGTGGTCCCTTGGAACCATAAAGTTGGAGCAACCTCCCCCAACCTCTGGTGACCTCTATCACCGTGGATAGTGATACGTATGGCGGTCACTACGACAATGTATTACATATTTGGAAGTGAAGAGAGATATTGTCTCTAAGCACATAATCAACCAGTTCTTATCTCTTGGGGGACGATGGCTGAAATTGCAAACATAAACGTCCATGTCTTCCCACTCAACTATGATGACACTCCAATGCACAAGGAGCAGGCTGAATTCTTTTGACCTATGCGACTGGTAACAAAGTCCGCTAACCCGCCGGTACGCAAGACTTTATCTACGACTGATAATTAATAGATAGCCTGAGCGCTTCTATCAGCGCCTCTGAGTTGATAGTACCCGGGCATGACACCAAGCACGGCGGACTCATTCTTCTTTGACTCACGATGCCGCACGTAAGCTTTAGTTATTCTAGATAACCCTTGATCTCCTACAAACACGCGCCAAACAGCGTCTTCGAAGTCTGGTAATGCCGTAGGCCCCCTATTAGGCATGTAGTCCATTTAAAAACCAAATTCTCCACCAACTCTCCAAGTTTGTTGAGCTTCTTAGGCATAATATCCCGAGCAAGCTCGATCTTAACAAGAATGTTAACTATGTACTAATTTTAAACTAGCTCTAAGAACTAACATTATAATGTTACTTAACTCTATAGCTAAGTAATTAAAAAAGTTAATCTAGTATAAAATTAAAAGATTAATATTATTTTTAGCTAAATATATATTTAAATATAAATATTATATATAAATACTACTTAAAATAAAATTTATTATAATAATTAATATAGCTTATATAAATACTTAACTTATATTATACTTTACTATATAATTTTAAAATTAAAAAAAAC